>CM069864.1:17962378-18172378 GCA_036172795.1 Pelodytes ibericus | reverse complement strand
TAATAACTTCCCATGTAGATCAGCGTATTTCTTACCCAGCATACGGAATAGATTTCCCATTTGTCGTTATGGATTTCCATTGTTAGAAAGCTGTACACAAGAGAAAGATAAATGGAGAGATATTTCCTGCAATGGATCCAAGCCAGGGCTCTTTGCTACTCTTGCCCGAGCACAGGAAAGTCAGTGGGTTCATATTCAGGTAGGTGATAACTGAAACCAGGAGCCACTATACTTTGAGACAGCCTGACAATGATCCTCAGGACCCCAGAGCACAGTATGTTAACCAATAATGCTGATGCTGAGCACAGAACTGTTCAATCTTTTTGGTACTAGGAGGTAGGTTTCATCTGACCCTAACAGCCAGGACTCAGATCTTCTAGAGTTTTACCCATGTGGCTTGCTATTTTGGGATAATGATGTGCCCAAAATGAAGATCTGCCACATTACCATCTAGTGTTTTTAGTATGGTTCCTATCATGGCCGAATAAACCCCAATGGGTGAAATTAAACTCTCATTACCCGCTTGTTCCCCAACTGAGAGTTACCCACATTATGTATTATACAACTGATTTCTCATGCGAGGTTACAATGTTCACATGCATTCTTTAAAACAGGTATTTCGTTTGGGGACTGGAGCGCTTTGTGTTAACTGACCAGTAAAGAACGAGTCACTTTATTGACCAGTAGAAGGGCAAAAGTAAAAAAAATGACACCACCAATGATGTAAAATAACATGTTACAGGTTCTAAATATGAATAATCTGTACAATTTGTAGCATTTGATCTCAAGAAACCAGGCAGCTTATTTTAAAAGTCTACGGTCTTTTCCTTCAACCAGTTCATTCAAAAATTATCATATACAATAAGAAATTGAGATGGGAATTTCAAACTTAAGGCCAAAGTATTTGGAAAAATTCTCCCATCAGCTGTATTGCAGAATATATCCAACTTGGCTACTTTGGCCTGAAGTTTGAAATTCCCGGATCAGTTCTTGGCCATTCTCTCTTTATTGAGCAGACCCTTAAATGTGAAACATAGAAACATAGAATGTGTCACCGGCAAATAAGAACCATTCATCCATCTAGTCTGCTCAATGTTCTAAATACTTTTATTAGTCCCCAGTTCCCGCGCTTATAGCTAGGATAGCCTTATGCCTATCCCACGCATGCTTAAACTCCTTCACTGTGTTTACCTCTACCACTTCCGCTGGAAGGCTATTCCATACATCCACTACCCTCTCAGTAAAGTAATACTTCCTGATATTACTTTTAAATCGTTGCCCCTCTAATTTAACACTATGTCCTCTAGTTGTGGTAGTTTTTCTTCTTTTAAACAATTATCTTATTCTGCAAGTACAGAAGAAAGACCATAATCTTTTTAAAACACTTGCTTTGTATCCATGTTTTATCAATTACTCATTGAAGTTTTAATCCCACAAGAAAGTAGCACAAAAAACAATCTATTTGTATAGAGTATACGAATCCTACATTGTGTCAGAAGACTCCTTGTATTGTATTCGGAAGCTTTCTGGCAAGATTCAACACTGTTTTAGTTAAAATGATAATTAGAGAATTGTCTCATTCTGAGGTGATAAAGAGCCATCGTTATCAAATCAATTCTTTCAGTCAAATTATCCCAATTACTCATATTAACCAGTGCGTTGAATCAAAATAACTGCTTTCATATTCTAACAAGAAAGAACATCACAACAGTAGTGAAAATACAATGTAATCATAATAATAAACAAAGGGGAGGGTCAGATAATAAACAAACAAAGGGGGGTCGTGTGTAAACACAGGGGACATGCAGAAGACTGGCGCTATATGCATGTGCGCCAATGTACAAAGCAGACTCCTTGCAAATTTCGGGAATCTGTGCTATCTACGCTGAGTGTATAGATTTTGGTTGTGCCGACACTCGTTGAGCCGGCACAACCTATGTATTAAAAAAATCAGGCGTCTGATTTGTGTCAGGGAACCTCTACCAAATAATGTTTGGAGCAGGTCCCTCTCAAGTACTGCAAAGAGTTATAAAAAAAAAGCATAATTGCCGTTTAAAAAAAAAAAAAAGTTTTTAGACATAAAAGTGTTTAACCAGGAATGGTACAGTCAGGTACTTTGTGGTTTCCAAGTATGTCCTTATTTATGCCCAGCAATGTTACCATTACCCAATGTAATGCTACTATTTTTATCTACTAAGGATGAATCATCCCTGCCTGGAATTGAACCTGTGATGCCAGGGGGTCTACTGCTGATGCATTAGCCTACTGAGCTTTCTCACTAGGGAAGTATTCTTCAAAACATGTTTCATGGTCTGTGGCCAAAAAAAAAGAGATTTCAATTAGTTACATTTCTGCTTCACTGAGATGATCCCACTAACATTTCTCTTACTGGTATGGCTGTGTGTCAATCATGTGAGATGGGAGGGAGATAAGCATTTGTGAAAAGGAATGCAGATGCTAGTGTGAATAGCTTGGAAGGATGACAGTGAAACAGGAATTAATGTGAATTTGAATACATATATATGTGCTAATCTGGCTAATTAGGAGGAATATAGTAGCAGAAGCGGGCAGACAGTTGAGAGGGACAATCAAGATGTCAGCACTGTAGTAGAAGAGGGAGCATAGTCCATGATGAAGGTCCACAGGTTCCAGCACATTGGAGAAAGGTAGTTATTAGGGGAAGCCTTCAGCATAGCATATTCACATGGTTTTTCTTATTGGGGGAGAAGATAATGAACAAAAGAGACATAAGCTCAAGCAATTTGTAAAGATATATAAAAAAAAAAATACAATACATTTCCAATTTTGTAAACTATCACACATATTGATTTAAAAAATATTTCAACAATGTATGCAGTTTTTAATGGGAAGTAGGATGTCACATAATTATCTTCAAGGTCATTAAAGGTTACATATTTCTACTCTAAATATTCCCATTGTAAAAAAAAAAATGTGTCTAATGCTTAACCTTTGTTATTTAAGTTAGAAGAGTCTCCGTTTTATTTGGCGAGCTGTGTTGTGTTGAATGCATTTACTATCTTTTAGTAAGATAGGATATTGAATGATCTTTTTTTTGTTTTAAAAAAGGGAAGGTGTCTCAGATCAGTAGAATTTCTCCTTACATTTGTGTGGTCTGTATTAGGTATCTTTTATTACCCGTCGAAAAGGTTACTCGCCGAATATTAATATGTCACGGAAGATTAAACTTAGACAAAGGTTGGGGATATTATGCTTCTCATAAACGCAACAGTTATATAAACCTGGCACTTGGTGGTAATGCCTATTATTTCGAAATATTAACCCTTTCGTGTTCCATCCGGACAATCCGCATTGCCTGCCTTTGTTCAACCTTCGGGAACTAGAAATGGGTTAAAGTACTGGGTCATCCTACCCACAGACCCCCTCTTGTAACTCTACCTAGATTTTTCATAAAATGTGAATTTTTTTTAATTTTTTTATTGCCGTTATAATTTATTATAGTGTCCTCTGTTATTTACCACGCAACATATTTTTCAATCTTTTGCCTTTGAAAGATCCACAGTTTCAAATGACTGACTAAAGCTTTAATAAAAGATGGTAAGGGTGAAAAAAAAATTAATGATAAAAAGGAGTAGGGATGTGCAAAGCCATAAAGACTGTTTGAACGCTATCTAATACACTGCAGTGCTTCGTAATGATTATAAATTACGAGTCCTCTTGTCTTTTTTATAATTACTGTTTATTCCTACAAAGTTCAAGAGCTGATTTATTCAAAACCATTTGCTACCCGAGAGAAAAGGTTAAGAGCATGGGTCACATATACCAACCAGATGACTTTTTTTTTTTTTCTGTGAATTGTGTTAACTGCAAAAGCAAACAAAGACCCAATGATTGAATCTGTTAAGGAATTTTAACCCTCCCTGGCTTTTATGATTTGATTCATCATGCACATTAGCGGCTTCTAGAGGGAAACGTGTAGCCAGGCCGAAAGACACAGGACTGTTTACATTCCAGAGATGGGTACGAGATAAGAGGAGAGGTGGGGAAGAGGGGGGCGGGCTTTAAATCAAAAAATCCAAAATATCACTACCTTAGAGATGGTTCAGTAGAGCTAGATTCCAGGCTTGGTATTGATGTATTTATAGGAAGATAGAGCTTAACGGAAGATAAGACCTGTTCAAGTCATCATTTTTCTACCAATTATAAAGCCTTGTGACCATGAAACTATGTGACCCTTGACCTTGATTTATGTTTGGGATGAACTTATGCCTTTTCTATACATGCTCAATTTACTTACCTTATTTGCTCGATTAGAAGACAAGGTTTTTTTCAGAGCAAATGCTCTGAAAAATCCCCCTCGTCTTATAATCGAGGTCTTCTTATAATCTGACCTCAAATTGAGGTCAGATTATAAGACATGGATCCAGGTCCCCAGCAGAGCTGCAGGGGACCTGGATCCCCCTCTCTGACAGCAGGGGAAGTCTGCGCGATGAGCGCAGACTCCCCTGCTTCCGCACGGCACGACCGCCGGGGCTTCTGTGAAGAAGCCGGGTACTTCCGCTTTCGTCACAGAAGTCCCGGCGAGCGTGCCGGGCGGCAGCAGGGGAGGTCTGCGCTCATCGCGCAGACTTCCTCTGCTGCCCCGCTAGCCACCAGGGTAAATCGGGCAGCTGGGGGATGTCTGCACGATATGTGCAGACATCCTCCATGCTGCCCGACACGGCAGACTATTATGACGGACCAGCTGTCCGTCATAATAGACTGCCGTGTCGGGCAGCATGGAGGATGTCTGCAAGTATCGTGCAGACATCCACCCGGCTGCCCCCACTAGCCACCAGGGATCGAGGTAAGGGGAAGGGAGGGTGGCAGAGAGACAGGGGGAGGGAGGGAGGGGGGCAGAGAGACAGGGGGAGGGAGGGAGGGAGGGGGCAGAGAGACAGGGGGGACAGAGCAGGAAGGGGGGGAGAGACAGAGGAAGGGGGGACAGAGCAACAAAGGGAGGGAGGGGGGCAGAGAGAAACATGTGGGGGGGAAGAGACAGGCGAGGGGGGAGTGGGGAGTGAGACAAAGCAGAATTGGCACATAAAAGGAAATCAACACAAGAAATGCATTTTTTTTTATATAATATTTTATTAAAAAAGCAATTTACATGTGAATATATACAAGTTTAACTTTTTTCCTATAGGGTAGTCTTATATTCAGGCTTTTAGTTTTTTTCCTAAAGGAATATCCAAAGTTTGGGGGGTCGTCTTATAATCAGGGTCATCTTATAATCGAGCAAATACGGTAATTTATTTTAGTGCTGTATTCACTGCATTCATGGAAGAGACAGATCTTGAAGAGAATAAAAAAAAAATACTGAAAATGATCTATACATTGTATTAGCAAAACTGCAAGTAAATGCTTAAAAGTATAGATGATTTTCAATAATGTTTTACTCTCTACATTCACAGTAAAAACTTTTTCGGGTGATACAGTCCCTTCACTTTGTATCAGGAGGTAAGTCAGAGATCCCCTTTAATGTTATGGAAGATAAGAATTGTTCAACCCATCTAGTCTTCCCATTTATCTACCAAATAGAAAACCTTAACCCTTGACCTTAACATATATCTAGGATAGCTTCTGGATGCCGTGGGTTATTGATTTGTTTCCATTCCGATGTAGTAAGCACAAGTTAATGAAGATATTATTTTGTTGTTATATATTTAGCAGAAAAATATTACTCGATACGGCATCACGCAAATACTAAAAAAGTTTCTTAGATTCGCCTCTTATAGAAGTATAACTATATTGGAAGCCATTAGGGCTTTCTATACTTTTTGTATCAGCATGTCTGTTCATTGAAGTGAGTTTGTAATTCCCCTTTAAATATTGTTCCAAGAACGGTGTCAGTTATTTGATCTAAATAAATAAATGCTGATACAATGAAATCAAAAGAAGCATGCATTCTCGCGGGGCTGCATTGCAGCTTTAACGCTCCTGTGTACCCTGGGAAGAGCATCCAATAGTGGAGCCTCCATCCTCTCAATCCTACCCATACTTACAAACAGGGCCGGCCTTAGGGGTGTGCGACCTGTGCGAGCGCACAGGGCGCAACGCCCCAGGGGGGCGCCCTCCCGTTCAAAAAAAAAAAAAAGCCGGTAGAGGCACTGGATGGGGGAGATCAAAAGATCCCCCCTCACCAGCCCTCTGCTCGGCAGGCTCTGCTAGATCCGGAGAGGGGGCGGAGCTAACCGGCTGAGCTGTGTAGCTCCCCCCCCAACCTGTGAAGCAGAGCAGCGTCTGCTTCACGGGGAGCCACTGGCACCATGAGAAAGTGCTGCTCGGCTCCCCATGCCTGCATTAAGCCTGAGGAGCCGAGCAGTACCTTCTCTTGCTGACCTGGGCTCCCCGTAATGCACACTGTGCTCTGCTTCACAGGGTGGGGGCGGAGCTACACCGCTCAGCCGGTTAGCTCCGCCCCCTCCCTGGATCCAACATTGCAGGCAAAGGTAGGGGAGGGGGGAGAGAGAGGGTCAGAACAGGGGTTAGGGGGGAGACAGACAGACAGAACAGGGGCAGGGGGGGGAGAGACTGAACAGGGCTAGAGAGAGATAACAGGGAGAGGGGGGAGAGAGAGACAGAACAGTGGATGGGGGAGAGACAGAACAGGGGAGGGGGGAGAGAGACAGACTGACAGAACAGGGGCAGGGGGGAGAGACAGAACTGGGGGGGGGGGAGATAACAGGGGGAGGGGGAGAGACAGAACAGGGGAGGGGTGAGAGAGAGAGACAGACAAAACAGGGGCCGGGGGAGAGTGAAAACAGGGGGAGGGGGGGGAGAGAGAGCCAGAACAGGGGGAGAGAGAGCCAGAACAGGGGGAGGGTGGGACAGAACGGGGGGGGGGAGAGAGAGAGAGAGACAGAAATGGCAAGGAAGAGGAAAGGGACAAACATGGGAAGGGAGAGAGACACATACATAGGGGGGTGAAAGAGACGGGGGGGGGAGCGCCACGGGGGAAGCCCACACAGGGCGCCAAAACGCTTAAGGCCAGCCCTGCTTACAAACATATCAAAGTAGTGTAAAAGGTAACTGTTGATAGAAGAAATGCAAACTATTGACCGTTCTACAAACTATTGACCGTTCTACAAACGACTGACCGTTCTACCACCTATTGACTGTTCTAATCGTCCCTCATTTATCATTAGTACAGGTTGAGTATCCATTATCCAAAATTCTTGGGACCAGAGGTATTTTTGATAACGGGTAATTTTGGATAATGGATCATTTCGATTGATAAGATATATTAAAGCCTCTCAGCACTCATGAAATACAGTATTATCAAAGCGAATACTGTGTAGAGCAAATTAATCACTTTTACTGTGATGCAGCTGTGATATGACTGACCACTGGGAACCTGCCATTGGTGCACATGTGACATTGTATTACCCTTTGTGGGTGTGGGGGAATCCGAGCATGCATGGAAAGGCTATATCGCAGCTTAAGAGAGTTGGGCGCTAAATAAATTGTTGTGCGTTTGACAGGTGTGTGTGGAATTTGCAACTTGTGGCAAAATCCCCAAACATTTGTAAATAATGGATCATTTTGGATAACAGATTTCGGGATAAGGGATGCTCTCCTTGTAGTAGGTTTCTTTATTCTACCTAGTTCTATGCCTCTTCATTTCCCAACCTTGCCTGTCTTTTTTATTTTGTGAATGGGAGAACTTGAACCTGGGTGTGGGCTTCCTTTGATGGTGGGTACAGAGCAAATGCCCACATTGTCCCTTGGATAAGGCATCCCTAACTGAGAGAAGCATTCACAAATCTATACTAACAGAAATAGAGATTTTGTCATTGTCTTCTAAGAGGACATAATTAACGAACAACAAGCTATAACGAAAGGTTATGGACACATCAAGCACTGTACAACTAAATTTATATATATATATATTAATGGACAAATTATTATCCGTCATGTGCCACTTTCTACTAGCTGACCCCAGTGAGATGGCCTTGCTTATACAACACCTTCTTGTGTGTTTATGCAAAATCTCACACCAAGTAGGAAACTTTCTCTTGGCTGTGGCTGGAGTCGCGAACAGCAATTATTAACTGTTCAGTTATATGGCCGCGTGTGATAATTGAGTTGTAGACATTATAAATTACAGGTAGAGTAAAGCTCTGCATGGGGGAAAGTGCCGCAGAGGTCACCATGAATGCCATTGGCTATGATAAATTGCACAGTGTCATCAAAGCCAATAAGCTTGCCTGATTCAGCAGAAGCACTTTATTTTAATAACTAAGAATATATTTTAAGTGCAGGTGATACATTTCTCATTTAACAAAGCTTACCAAAAGGACTCATTACCCGGTTCATCCTGATCTTGTGGAATATATTATATGAGTTATAATAATAAATAGTATTTTATATAGTGTTTCTCCCATGGGGGACACTTTTTAGTGCATGCTCTTGGAGTTAACTTAATTGGCAGCTGAATGATAGATGTTATTATTACCCGGTTGATGGTACTCATTTATTGAGCTCACTTGACCTGCAACATTGAAGTTTGAACAGGGTCTGCAGTCTGGACATTTACCAACTTCGCTATCTTACCAGCGTATTTGGTAAGTATACTGTTCCTACATAGTCTAGTATCTTTATTGCATACTCCTACCCAGAATCCCTTGCAACACTCTATACACAAACTATGCTGGGGATTGGTGAAAACATGTCTGTGTATGATATGTAGATATGTTCAATGAAGATTGACCAAGGATTCCAGCTGCCATTACCCCAACACTGCAAGAAAGCATCCTCATGCAGGAAGGCTCCATTAATAGTGAAACAGCTGTACATGTATTTTACTGCAGTGTTATCTGGGCTTTGCTTGAAAGACTGCCTAGAACAGTGTGCATGTGCTTGAGTAGCAGTGGTGTATTAAGGTTTTGTGAAGTCCTAGGCCTGATTAAACTCACCCCCCAATCATCATTTTCCAGGGTGGGCATTGCTGCACCTGTTTGAATACCCCACCCAGAATTCCCTGGTGGTACACATAGGTCTGCTACGTGTGTTCAGCAATGTTTATCCATGGCTAGATAACAGACGAATTCTTGTTTAAATAGCAGCAAACCAATATGTGCCCTCTTGAGGGTGTGTAAATATTAGGAAAAGGGGGGACACCCGAGTGCTAGTAATATAGAAATAAATAGATGCAATAGCTCAACCAGGAACGGGATGTAATAGTCAGACGTCATGTTAGTCTACTGACTTGCACAATTATAGAGAGAGAGAATATCTATCATAAGATACACTCCCTCTCTGCAATACAGACCCAGAAACCCAAATGATATGTAAGATGCAGGTGTACTCCTCTAAGCTCAGTGAACAAAGGCCACACGTGGAGATTACCTTTATTTTTAAGGAGATGTCCAAAGTGTATGCAACTCACAAAGAAATGTGTGTGGTCACTGTGGTTTGGCTAGTCATGCACCAATTATTCTATTAGCTATTCAGAGTATGACCAGACTTGGATTCCTTGCTCACTGCACATAGCAGGGAAACATGTGTTTTTGTTTTGAGCTGGTCCCACACACTTATGGGCTACTAAGTGTACCACACTAGTAAGGCTGACACGTATGCCTGGGGCTGCGGAGGTGACTTGCCATGTGCATTGCATCTGGGCCACCTTGACAGGTAGAACCAATCAGATACCTGGAAGGACATTATCCATTCTATACCACACTGACGAGCTGCTTGCTGTCTTCCTTCTACAGGGGGCACTTACCATGTGTTTTGGAACTGAGCCTCTATCTTCATCGGTGGGACTAGTCTGAAATGTTAGAGGTGTTAATTGGTAAAATAATAGCCTGGGACCTGCTGCTCCTAAGTGGGTACCAGTAGAAAATGCCATTTTTAGCAATACTGTTTTAAAATTTGAGCTTTACTTTGCTCCACCAATTCTTAACATGCTGCCCATCCTTACCACTCAGGCACATGTTCTCAATTATTCAGCTTGAGCATCTTTCTGGCCCTGAAAGAGTTACAAATCCAGATTCCTGCCACCACAGTGGGCAGGTAAAAAAAAGAGTCTAATCCATTATGTTACCCATCGCATGCCAATAATAGAACATTTCATTCCTGACCTTCATAAGATTACGTCATGCTTGTATCTGCCCTGCATTATACATACCTGCATGATATAAAATACCAAGAGAAGCAGAGAAGGAGGCACATAAAACACGTCTGTCTTTTGACTGCGGCAGATTGTATTTGTTTTCTAGCGATAGAACTGAGTGTAACAATTTCGATTGCTGGGGCTAATGCAATTGCTCCCCAGTTACACTACTGTTCAAAAATCTGGGGTCACTTAGAAGTTTCCTTGTTTTCCATGAAAACCTACGTCAAATGAACTGCGAAATGAATAGGAAACACTGTCACAACGTTGACAAGGTTACAAATAATGATTTACATTCTAAAGAAGGTGAGTTTTATTGGTTCTTCAATCAGCACAACAGTTTTCAGTTGTATATATTACACCCTTATAAATCAGCTGTTTTCAGCTACAATAGTCATGTACAATGTTACAGGGTCACCCAAACAGTGCTTATACTGTGAATGTAGAGAATAAAAAATGATTTAGAATGATGTATACATTGTACTAACAGAATTGCAAGTAAATGCCTAAATAATGAGAAAATGCGTTTTTGAAGGTGTCTGTGGAGTCTCCTGTTTATGACATCACCAGTGGCCTGATATGTAAATGAACTGATTGGGAAAAGTGCAATTGGCCTATCAAGCCACATTGATGTCATAAGCAGAAGACACGTTTTATGCACATTTGTCTCCTTGCAGTTTTGCTAACACAATGTATAGAGCATTTTCAATATTTTTTTATTGTCTGCATTTACAGTACAAGCACTGCTTAGGTGATACAGTCCCTGTAACAATGTCTACACATTTCTGAAACCATTTGATTTGATTTTAAAGAACAACATTTGCTTTCCTTTCCAAAACACAGACATTTCTATTGGGGCTATTCTCTAACAGGTGAGTTGGTGTGAATTGCAGGTGAATTAAAGTCAATAGCAGGTGAGTTGAGGTGAGATGAACATTTCATCTCACCAATTATGCAGGAACAAACCCGATGAGTTCAGTTAGCAAGGGAAATAACCAGGTTTGTCCCTGCGCAATGTGTAGCTGAACTGGTGAGATGAGATGTTCTTCTCACCTCAACTCACCTGCTATTCACTACAGCTTTCCCCGTCTTCTCTCTGTTACTGATCATCAGGGTACAAGTCTCGCAGAAGTGCACCATTTTACTGTATCTGCTGTCCATCTCCCCTGACACTGGCCATTACTCAACAGATGTCTATCTATTGTAATCAGCACCTTCATGGAGGACAACATCTTCTGCACTTGTATAACATTGCAGAATGTTATAATTCCCCATCCATTGCGTTCTCCTACTTTCCTGCCCAGTAGGACGTTTTTTATTGCCATATTATGAGATAATCTGGTTTTATTCTCTTTTTCCTATAAGTGCATTGCAGTAGCACATTTATATATATTTGTTTTGAGGGTTCAAGAGATGTTGATAAAGGTCAATTGAATGGAAAATGACCTAAAACTATTATACATCCTTTGCATCACTTTCAAACATATGAAATATTTTAACTCAAATCGGGTGCTCAACGTGAAGTTTGTAATTTTAATTTTGTTTTAAAATTCCTTGGGTAGCAGATTGATATGATCATTTAGTATCTCCTAGCAACAGCAATGGTGCTATTCTCTAAAAGGTGAGCCGAAGTGAATTGTAGGTGAATTAAAGTGAATAGCAGGTGAGTTGAGCACATGAGTTTGGAAAAGCTCATGATACCAAGCACAAAATGGACGTACTCCAGTGCAATCAATGAAGAGAGTAATGCAAGACACAGCCATTTCATTTACAATCAACAAAAACATTGTCTCATCAATGCACAAATTGTTTGAAAGGAATCTCCTGATAACTCGGGTTCCTGAATCCAGGTGAATATATTTATCCAAAAGCATTGTGATTTTGACTATAATGATCATGTACTTCTACCGGAGGGATTCTTGACCACGCTAAGGTTATTATTGAGTTTATATGTTGGTCCAGTACACAGAGGTATGTTGTTTTTAGTGCAGGTTATGTATAAAAAGTCCTGAACACAAAAAATGTCAGGAAGCTGAGTAAAAAATGCAATCACCATTTCTTAAGTCTAACAAATTGGGGGTGAAAGCAGACTTCCGACAGATGACGGGAGTCCATGATTCTTCTGCCACCACTCCTGCACTTCTGGGTTGCTCCGCCTCTCTGTAGACCATCTATATAAAGAATAAGGCGCTGTTATGTCGGAGAACCAAACTCTGTTCTGTGAAGGTTCTTCGTTACTTACTGGGATGGATTAAATAAACCGTAGTCTCCATTATATGCTGATTGAGACTTTTTTTCACTTTTTTTTTTATAAACAATCCTCAATGTGCATGAAATGAGGTGGGGTGTCCCCTGATACCCTTGTTACCCAATGTCAAATTACATCGTTCCCACTGAAAGTACTTAAATTGCATATGCAGGACACACCACAAGCACATTTAAAAATAAAATACCTAATCTATACATTTGTTTACAATTCTGCTAAAGCAGTGATTCTCAAACCTGTCCTCAGGACCGCCCCAACGGTCCAGGATTTAGGGATTACCCAGTTGTGTTTAAATAAGAATATGTAGAACACCTGGTGTGGCTGCTTAATGGTTAGGGAACCCCACCAGGTGTCCTACATATTCTTATTTAAACACAAATGGGCGATCCCTAAATCCTGGACCGTTGGGGCGGTCCTTAGGACAGGTTTGAGAATCACTGCGCTAAAGCAATCTATAGTCTATTTTATGACCTTCAAAGTACTGACCATTTTTAGGTGATGGAATCTCATTATGGCAATTCAATAATGGAGCTGTTACTCAGCAAATGTATACTGCTTTAGCGGTTGATTCCATTGGCCCCATTAGGAAAAGAATTGTGAAACGCAACAGGTACTGTAAAGTCAATCATCTTTGTATTAAAATGAGCTGTGTATTTTTGGCACCACTGTCAGTAAGCACCATGTGATGAAAGGTATCATATTTCTAATTCTGACAAAAGGACATCTGATTGAATCTGTTGTTGATACCGTAAATCCAAAGAAAATTCCTTTTTCCGACACATTTATTAAAACATTTTTTTTAAAAATCATAATTCTCACCATCTCTTAACAACCTATTTGTAGCAAGTTAAAAAAAAAATAAAAAAAAACTGTGAATGTATCTGTGTGAAGGCATGGCAGATTCTTCACAGGATTTTTACTCACACATAGAAAAAAAAATGTGACATTATAAATGTGTTTATTTCACTTTATTAAGGATGCAGTTTTGTAGCCTGATTAAAGTGTCCTGGGCCAAGTAAAACAGTATTGATTATTATTTATGGATACATGTTCCCAATGGGTTAATTCATTACATAAATGCTGTATAATGACATTATTCACGGAGATATTTGCCTATTGTAAAATTTCCAGGCCCCCAAAAAACTGATTTATTTTTTTGTTGCTGTTTACATAATCCTGTATTGTCATCATTTAACATAGCAAACCATCAGTATAATATTTTCCATTCCAAAAACAGTTGCTGTTGATTCAGAACCTCTCTGAGAAGCTGGTGTCACGTAGCCTTCTTAAAAGGTAATGTCTAAATCCTTCTGCAGTAATGGGGATTATGAATAAAGAGCAATTCTACTGCCAAACTATGCAACAAAGCACCTTTACTAAACAAAATAAAGTCCAACGATGTAACGAAATAATAAACAATATTTATAGTCCAATCCTGGACTATAGTCCACATGGAGGGGATTTGTAACATCTCAGACTCCGTAGTGGTCGAGTAGCCGTCAATATATATAGTCCAATCCTGGACTATAGTCCACATGGAGGGGATTTGTAACATCTCAGACTCCGTAGTGGTCGAGTAGCCGTCAATATATATAGTCCAATCCTGGACTATAGTCCACATGGAGGGGATTTGTAACATCTCAGACTCCGTAGTGGTCGAGTAGCCGTCAATATATATAGTCCAATCCTGGACTATAGTCCACATGGAGGGGATTTGTAACATCTCAGACTCCGTAGTGGTCGAGTAGCCGTCTTCTCTCTGTTACTGATCATCAGGGTACAAGTTTTGCAGGACTGCACCACTTAACTTTATCTGCTGTACATCTCCCCTGACACTGGCCATTACTCAACAGATGTCTATCTATTGTACGCAGAACCTTCATGGAGGACAACGTCTTCTGCGCTTATTGCAGAATGTTACAATTCCCCGTCCATTACTTTCTCCTACTTCGCTGCCAAGTAGGAAGTTTTCCATATTATGAGATCATCTTTTTTTTATTCTCTAATTCCTGTGCATTTCAGTAGCGCCTTAATATATATTTGTTTCCAGCGAACAAGAGGTGTTGACAAAGGTCAATTGAAGGACAAAAGACCTAAAAGTGGGACAAAAGCAGGAACATTCTGCTTTACGCTCGACTTTTTGAACTTTGCTCCAGAATTGGCCTTGAAACATTTAAATGTAACAACACATTCTATTTTCCAGCGTGTAGATGATAAAATGGGTGATAATATTTTACCGCTTTTTAGATTTAATATTTTAGACTATTACACGTCCCGTGCATCGCTTTCGTAACATATTAAATATTTTAAATCAAATGGGGTGCTCAATGTAAAGTTTGTAATTTTAATTTTGTTTTAAAATTCCTTGGGTAGCAGTTAATATGATTATGTACATAGTATCTCCTAGCAACAGCAATGGTGCAATGGTTGGTGAAATATTTTACAGTTGTGTAATTAGAATATAGTGTGGAATTCTATTATGGCTCTTAACTAATGTATAATTTGCAATTGTCAACATCCCAGCCTGATTTCTTTTCTTTTTTTCTTTGTTGCGCGTGTCTGTAAGACGAAACATACACATAACGCTGAGTTGATTTGCTTTCGGCAAATCTTTATATGGTGACTTGTAAATACATCAAAACAATTTCACATGTTTTTTTTTTTTTTCGTTTTTTTTTTTTTTCCCTTCGCTTCCTGCCATTTAGCAATCCACAGAGGGATGAAATAATCACCAAAGTAGTTAGATTCAATGAGGTTTATGAAGCGTGTACACACATAGCATAACGATGGGTTCCTTTGATGAACACTGAACTGCATTCATTTTAATTAAAAATGGTCTCCAGTCAGCTGCCTTCTCCCAACGAGCTAGAATGCAATTGAAAGCAGGATAAAGACGAATCCTTTGTCATCGCACCCGAAGAACAATGTTCTGTTGTTACGAGGCATGTGGCAATTATCCTTTGTCGTTTCATGGCCGGGAGGGAAATTGGAGGCCATTTTGAAATAAAAAGCTGTTGTCTAATTTAAGTTGTTTTGTGAAGTACTGAGTTCCCGTCATTAGGATTTTTTTTTTCATTTTTTTTTCTGTACAGTGCCAATGAAATGTTTAGCTATGCTTTTAACTGTGTGTTCCTAACACTCAATATTTTTGCTAAATGATATGCCAACTGTTAATCATAAGGGATTTACACTCAAACTAAAAACATTGCAATGAAAGAAACATACAAAATATTAGAGAGGCACACCAAAACCATAAATTACATACCAAGATGCATCGCTCCAAAGGAAAAACCTACAAAGACCCCATAAACAGCAAATCACTATAGTAGTCAGGAGGACCCCACAATTATAATTAAAGACTGTACGTCACAAGTTTATTATTATTGATCAAAGTAAGTAAAAATACAATGCAACAGCATATTAAACATACTTACCCAATATCAAGGGTGACTGCATGAGAAAGGCAGATTGTGCCATTCCTTCGGGCTGACTCCTGCGTGTACAGCCCCCCTGTTGCTGCATTTTTATCGTGTATTATTTATGCACTACTGGTTTGTGTCACATCACGCTTGCACTTTGATATTCTGTGTTTGATTATCATTATTTTTTTTAAGTATGTTTAATTTGCTGGTACATTTTACTTTTACTTGCCTTGATCAATAATAATAAACTTGTGACAGTCTTTAATTATAATCGTGTGCTCCTCCTGACTACGATAGCATTCTTCATATCCAACCAAGACATATTCCTTTTTGGGGAAAGCATTTATTTGGCACAGGGGCCTCAATGTTGACCGTGGTGTAAAATAACCACTTTTGCACCTTCGCTTTAGACTGGTTTATGGGTTTTTTTTTTATCTTTCAGAAATAAAACGAGAGCTGGAAAATTTGTCTCACTGTGACTGACGAGTGAGTATAACTCTCATAACACTCATCCGGACCGATGCCAAGGGTAGTCTTAATGTTTCTGGAGCATCCCTGATGCCCAGTCATGGCTTGGATGTAGCAATCAAAGCATGAGCTTAATCTAAATGCAAATCTTCCCAACTTTAGCTCCAAAGCATCAAACCATTTGTACAGGGATGCGCTACGGTGTTGTTGCTTGCGCTAGCATTAAAAGGGTTAACTAGAGGTCGTCCCTACTGTGCCACGCTAGGTTGGTGGCTAAATCAGCCATGAAATGACCTTTCCTATATGAAATGTATCTGGGTGATAGATGTAATGATTTTTATGCTTTAAGGGAGTTGACAGAATATGTCCTATTAGTCCAGCCAAGGCTAAGGAAACCTGAATTGTTTGGTAGATTTATGATTGACATCTGCTCACTTGTGCACTGAATTGTATCATCCAGAACAGATTGTGGGCAGGGTCTTTCCAAATGGAATACAGTTAGCAAAGTCCTTGAAAGTATCTCCACTGAGACTATGGACCCTGGAACTAGGTGTCCGGCTTTCCTTAGCAATAACATATTGTATAAACCTTTTGGATTTAATATCATCGCTTCAACATTGTCTCCTTTGTATGTTTTAGTATTTGTGTATGTTATTTCTGCCCCCCCCCCCCCCTCCCCCTCTCTCTTTTATGGCAAAATGGCAAAATAACCAAATCAGATGGGTCTATTCACTAAAATTTGATTTTGGAGGGCGACATTCCGTTTGAGATCATGTCAAAATGAAAGTCGACCTCCAAAGTCGAATTTTAGTGAATAGATCCAAGAGAGTTTGCAAAACAATTAATGTCTCCAGTAGGGATTATTCTATTGGGCATATTGGCTATGGTACATTACTGGGCATACTGGCTGTGGCATATTACTGGGCATACTGGCTATGGCATATTACTGGGCATACTGGCTATAGCATATTACTGGGCATACTGGCTGTGGCATATTACTGGGCATACTGGCTGTGGCATATTACTGGGCATACTGGCTGTGGTATATTACTGGGCATACTGGCTGGGGCATATTACTGGGCATACTGGCTGTGGCATATTACTGGGCATACTGGCTGTGGTATATTACTGGGCATACTAGCTGTGGCATATTACTGGGCATACTGGCTGTGGTATATTACTGGGCATACTGGCAATGGCAAATTACTGGGTATACTGGTAGTGGCATATTACTGGGTATACTGGTAGTGGCATATTACTGGGCACACTGGCTGTGGTATATTACTGGGCATACTGGCTGGGGCATATTACTGGGTATACTGGTAGTGGCATATTACTGGGCACACTGGCTGTGGTATATTACTGGGCATACTGGCTGGGGCATATTACTGGGTATACTGGTAGTGGCATATTACTGGGCACACTGGCTGTAGCATATTACTGGGCACACTGGCAGTGGCATATTACTGGGTATACTTGTAGTGGCATATTACTGGGCACACTGGCAGTGGCATATTACTTTATTCAGTCAATAATAGGTCTCCATCCTTGCATGTGAATGTATCCCTGGGAATATTGCCTTATATCACTTCATTTATTCCAAGTAGTTGCTATGGTATTGTTAATATTAAAAACATGGGATTTAATGGATTATATGGATATAGGGAATATTAACCTCATGAATATAACCCCCAGCATGTTATAAATTGGCTAATGATGAGCTGGGACCACAATTATGCAACAGCAGTTCATACAGTGGATACTGTATATTCTCAATGGTATCTACAAAATCCAGAATATATGGAGATTCAGGTAAAACCACCAAACAAAGGTTACTCATCAGTCTGAGATGCGACAATGCTTGTAAAATATGGCTGATTTTACTCCTCAAGATAAGTATTACTCAACAAGGAAGGCTAGCCTTGTTTTACAAGCACGGTTGCCTCTAAAATGCATGAGACTGCTGTAAATCAGTGGATTGTTGCAAATTGGCAACAGAACAACAGAACAGGCAACAGAACTTCAAAACTCTAAACATCCAAGTTGAAAAAATGTAAACCATGTTTCCAGCTTGACGGTTTTTGACTATGTATTGTAGCTCGGTTGTCTTCTCACACAAGAGTAAAAGGACATTACTTTGGTCCACACAAAATGTTTTGTGGTCTGCCACCTCCACAGTATGAACTCTGACCTGCATTGCATCATAAAGTTGTTTTGTAGTCTAAAAGAAAGCAATGAAGGTAAGCAGCACTCCAATATCCAAAAAATAGTGTAAATGTATTTCAAATACAAAAACAGGAAATTGTGGGGAATAGCAGAACATGTGACGCGTTTCACGTTACTAATAATTATTCATTCTTGTTTTGTAAGATGACACTCCAGCTGTAGACTTAGTTTTTTCTTTAATCCTATAGGTTGCAGGTTGGATTCTGGGCAGGACCAACCTTTGCCTTCTTTGTCTTAAAGGAGATAAAATAAAAGTCTTGTCTTTCAGACAGGGACTGGAGGATGAACGCATGTTGTCTCCCAAATTAAACTTGTTATCATTAACAGAAATGTACAAAGAACAAGAGGTTACCCCCTGAGACTACGAGAGCAAAGATTTCATAGACAGTAAAGGAAGGGATTCTTTCCAGTAAGGACAATAAAGTTATGGAACTCACTGCCAAGAGAGGTAGTGCTATCAACTACAATAGATGCATTTAAACATGGTCTGGATGGGTTTTTTTTTTAGAAAATCAGAACATACAGGGCTGTTAATAATAGAATAAGCATTAATAATAGAGCTTATTGATCAAAGGAGAAATTTGATTGCACCTTTGGAGTCAAGAAGGACATTTTCCTCCAAGGAGGCAAAATTCGAAATTGCTTCCTTAGGGGTGTTTGCCTGCTTTTGGATCAGGTAGAAGGGTTGAACTTGATGGACTTGTGTCTTTTTCCAACCTAAATTAATCTGTTACTATGTTCTTTAGAAGCATGATAGAAAGACCAATCAAGACCAAAGGAATTCATCTGCTGACCAATCTATTGTTTTAAAAATTTGTTATTGCTATAAATAGCTTTGGGTTTTGTTTCTTCTCAAAATCAATAAAGTTTGTTTTAATTGATACTGAGATCATGTCAGTGTTATTCATGGATGTCTTTTACGCTCTCTCGAGTCCTTCTTTCACGTGGTAGGGCAACAGGTTATGGAATGCACCTCATATCGCAAACGTTTTTTTTCCATTCCTCATAGACTGACAGTATTCAGTTAAAGAAATGCTTGTGGCCCACTTCCAAGTCTAGGCAATTGACATGCTCGTCAAAGCCGCATTAGCTCTTTCTATCTACAGAGACTCACACCAACATGGTGGTCTTGCCTAAGGAAGAATGAGTTTCCTAGTACTGCTTTGTCTACAAAAATTGAGAAAGAGTCCTTCCATAAGAATGAAATGTAGATCTTATTGTAGATCCTTAATACATCACATGGTACATAGGCGGGCAAGATTTAATACTGCCCTACGTATTTTTTTTATAAATCATAGGTAGGGCTTGCTTTTTGAACCTGTCTGCGACTGTCATATTAGCTAAGCAGTTCTCAGTATTAGCGGCACTTACAGTTGATGGGCAAACGCGATGAATAATATATTTCCAATTTAGCGGTGGAGAGCTCCGGAGAAGGACATGTTGACCTCATGCACTTTCAGAAGATGGAATGCAATGTAATATATATTTTTTGAACTCGCGAGCGCTTCAATCAGAATTATAGAATACAATATCGCTCCGGCAACAAAATAATTTGTTATCGCTTTTGAGTCTGCTGAGAAATCAAGTAGATAAATGGTAGATATATAATGAATATAATATGACAAAGTAAGCATTTAGGGCTCTTTTGGCAATTACCATGGACTATATTTCTGGAATTGTATTAAGGTTTGGATTTCATGCAGCTTTTGTAATAAATAAAGAAAGCTGAAACCACACTCCAGCTGGTCATAAAGTAGCCTAATTCCCGACTTCTTTATGACATTTGAGAATGAATAATTCAGGGACGGCAACAGAAGCATTGCTTGGTGCATGCTGGGCGACAAAGGTCTCAAGGGCGAACTTTAAATTTTGGAAATAGAATTTTCTCGGCGGCAGATGAAACAAAGGGAACAAAAGCAACATCTGTAGCAGGTGAAGACCGAGAGGTGGTGTTTGATGGAGACATTTTATTATGACTTTATGTAGAAGGCCAGATCTGATGCTTCTCACAAATTAATATTTAGGAGAAGTATTAAAGGCGTAGAGTGTAATTTGGCATGGAGCTGTTGTACTGTTTATGACAATGGAGTGGAAATGAAGAAGCGTTTACCATTTAGAAATAGTGAAAAAAACATATCTTTTTCCAGACCTTAACCCTTAACATTAGGGCAGTCTGGAAGCTACAGACTACAATGCTCTCTTCCTTACCCACCTATCCTGGGTTAGCTACCATGCTACCTTGCCATTCCATGGAAATGGGTCATAGGGCATCTGAAAGCTCTGCTTTGGCTGCTGATATCGCACTTCTCCACTTCCACGTGTTCCTCCCTGAGCGTGCTGTAAAAAAAAGTAACCCATGCCTCTGCACGCTGGTGACATCACATGCCAGCACTAAGCGTGTTATACTGATGAAAGTAAAACTTGAAGAAAGAAACATTCATAAAAATTGTGTCATCTGAACCCCCCGCCCCCCCCCCCCCCAATAACGTCCACTATATCACCACGGTAAGCAAGACTATGGGGAATAAGTGCAGTGGGTGGTGTGATAAACAAAATATTTATTTTTTTTGCCCAGATTTTCAACCCTTGCAGCTGTTTTATTATTTATTTTTTTTAAAAACCTTTTCACTTTTTTGACCATTTAAAAAAGTGGTACGGTTTAAAAAAAAAATCCTACGGTTTTAAATAAAGTTAGGGTTGCATTTTCTGTTAAATAAAATAGTGTCCGTTCTATAAACAATCTGGCAGTGCCCCTCCCGAGACCTGAGTGGATCCACCACTGCCTGTCGCTGACAGTGCACGTGTAATACGTATAGTAGTTTGTAATATAACTTGGAGATATATATTTTCTCAAATTTACTAAAAAGTACTGGATTTTGGCAGAAGTCACTACTTTGCTTATTTCCAAAGAGCTAATCCTCATTTTATACCAATATTCAATCATTCATGACACATACCATAAAATCTTTTAATGCTGCATATGTTTTTGCTAATTAATTTAGAAGCCACTGCTGATGTTATAAACATTTTTCTATTTACAATCTTTGATTTATTAGAACAGTATTCAAGTCTTATAAACAGGGTTATGGATAAAGAGTAATTCTAATCGTAAGATCGAAAAGTACAGCAGTCGTCATAGAAACCAGTAGAATGTTGCTACCGATTGCTGCCCGTTTAGAACTTTGACCCAGACTTCCGTGTAATGCGTTAAGTCGTGTAGTTCCAAACTAGTATATTACTACTGAAAAAGACATGTCTGCAGGCTGTAAGAATGAAATAAAGATATCATAAAAGTTCCCATAGCTAGGTTAAAAGATCAATATTGGGACAAACAGTTTATGCAACTAATAGTTTTTTTTAACACTATTTAAGAAATAACATATGTGCATACTTTCAATCAGTTGGGGATGTATAACAGTGTAATAGGTGAAGCAGGAATGTGCCATTGACCCCGAGGCCAGGTAAAAAGGGGGTTACACCTCTATCTCATTGTCATAAATGGGGGTTATGTATAAAATATTCCTTCACACGAAAGTGTTCATACTTCCCAACACTTGCAGTTACAGGATCAGAACCTCCATGAAACAGAGGTTCTCGGACACTTGTCAGATGCCTTATTCTTACAAATGTTTTGCTCCAGGCTCACAAGTCGTCGGAGTGAAGATAGGGACATGGCACAGACTCCTGTCATTTATTGCGAAATCCACATTATATATAAATGCACACAGGGACAGTGCCAGAGCACCAAAGTGTAATCTCTTTGTTCACATTTTTGCCCAATGTCACATGTGGGAGCACAAACACCAGAGTCCCCTTACTCTACACTACACTACATGGGCTATTCACTATAAAGTAAGTTGTGTGAGACGAGTTGAGCGTGACCAACCTGGTGAGTTTAATTTGTGGGGGGGGGGACTCACTCGGTTTGTCCCTGAACAATGGATAGCACAATTTCAGTCTGCTGGACACTTCCACTAGGACCCATGACCCTCTTATGAACTGTATCTATATTATATGCGGTGTATACAAACTACCTCTGTGTGTAATACACATACACAAAGAAAATGTGATGTTTGTGTTTATGTTCATTTGCATTCCTGCAAAGCACCCATTATTGAGCCAATTTACAGAATGGATATGGAGGTTACATGCCGTGCCAGATATTACAGCAGTGTCTCCATGCCAAGATCATTTTCAATAAAGGGAGTCTCAGATTAGCTAATTATAACTTGATTTAATGGTGCATTGTTACAGAAGAGGTTTACATAACATTTAAAGTATAAATTTAAATATACAATGACATTTAAAAAATATTCCCCCTCCAACAATAACAATAACAATGTGAACACTGGTTTTTATGGGGAATGCTGCTTAAATTGGGTGATTATTATTAATTGCTCTGACTGGTGTTAAACAAATTTCATTTCATAGAACAGATGATAAATTATCCATTTGAAGTCACAATTAGCAATTTAAGGTTTATTTTGCTGACCACTTTCTCAGTTATACAATTTATGGGTTTGAGCAGCCATGTGCTGATGCCTTTGTCTTTGAGCAGCCATATACTGATGACTCTGTCTTTTAGCAGCCATATTCTGATGACTCTGTCTTTTAGCAACCATATACTGATGACTCTGTCTTTGAGTAGCCATATACTGATGACTCTGTCTTTGAGCAGCCATATACTGATGACTCTGTCTTTGAGCAGTCATGTACTGATGCCTCTGTCTTTGAGCAGCCATGTCCTGATGCCTCTGTCTATGAGCAGCCATATTCTGATGACTCTGTCTTTGAGCAGCCATGTACTGATGCCTGTCTTTGAGCAGCCATGTACTGATGCCTCTGTATTTGAGCAGCCATGTACTGATGCCGCTGTCTTTGAGCAGCCATGTACTGATGCCTCTGTCTTTGAGCAGCCATGGACTGTTGCCTCTGTCCTTGAGCAGCCATGTACTGAGGTCAGTATAGGCAAAGTGTCTGTACAAGGACACCAGTGTCTGTGGCAACATCTTTGAAGGTCCACAGAATATCATTAAATTGCCATTCACGGTCAATGTTGGTGGCTGTCAAATGCTGTCAATGTTGGTGGTTACCAGTAACTGAGGTTCTGGTAGCAGAGTACACAATCAATGTGGTCTAAGAAACGCACCAACAGGTTACTGGGAAGGCAGCAGGCTGCAAGTCTAGGAGAAGTAAAAAAAAAAAAAAAAAACATCAAAATGAAGGCAATCGTCAAAGGGAATATGTAGTATCAAAGATGACAGGGAGTATCTAATGCAGTAATTACTCAGTAGCTGCCAACCACTCATTGTCAGAAGAAAGGAGAAGCAGGTATTGATAAGCAGCCTTCAACACTTTGGAGCGGTTCTCGAACCTCTACAGAACAAAGTTGAGTAGTGAAAGATGAGTCTTGGCACTGCAGGTTAGGTAACAAACAATTATTTCCAACAAATTCTGTTTTTGGAACTAATTTGTGTCAATATAGCAAGATGTTTAATACATAAATATATCAATGAGCAGAGCATAAAAACATTACTGTGTCTCTGTAAAGGTCAGTAGTACTTTTGTTCAACTGACAAATGCAGTCCTTATGACCTGACACGTTTCGTCTAATGCAGCTTCCTCTGGGGTATTTACAGGTTAGTGAGTGTGAATCAAGTTCCTGCTCAAAATATAAAGAAATAGTATGAATATTAACCAATTCTTTATGCTCACAGGTATTAAAACAGTGGCACCAGAAAGCTGGGACGCTGATGATCTTTGTCTGGGTAGGTAAACATAAAACAAAGCGATGATGTGGCTGTGCTCTGCTCTGACATAAAAAAAATTATCAGACTGATGAGCATCATGGGTCGTTCTCAAACATCTACAGGTCAGCCATCACTGCTCTAATGCTTAAAAACTGAGTGTAGGGAGCAGAATAAAGAGGCAGACCATCAGCTCCGATCCAAAAGAAGTAAAGAAATGGAGTGCAGTTTGGAGAGCCTTGGGAAGGGTTGGTAATGGTGTGTAAAAATATTCTCAAACAAGTTTAGGCTGTATACGCCCAGGTTCTATGTTTATCTGAGTGCATTAGAAATATGGTAGCAGGAAATGTGTTGGTCCCTATAAATCTTAGTCCTGCCAATATGGACAACTGAAGCACAATAATTATATCTTAAGCCATCAATAACCTTCTAAAAAACAAGTTATAATGTAAACCTGGTAGTAAAGAAAGAAAAAGGAAGTCCAAAGGCGCCTCCGA
Source organism: Pelodytes ibericus (assembly GCA_036172795.1). Classification (NCBI taxonomy): domain Eukaryota; kingdom Metazoa; phylum Chordata; class Amphibia; order Anura; family Pelodytidae; genus Pelodytes; species Pelodytes ibericus. Next base: position 18,147,617 of record CM069864.1, on the reverse strand, counting down.
GTCCTTGCAAAGAGAAAGCCAATTCATTTCTCTGTGTAATCAATATGGCTACGAGCCTCCTCTGTTCCCTTTGTTAATTTACGATTCCATCGTCACACACACTTAATCATGGTTACGATAACTTCCTCATTCATATTCCAGCAATCATTAAATTGCTATCTGGGGATAGAACTATCATAACATTAATTAGCTGATGGTTATATTCTATCCCACCACGGTCCACGGCTCATGCATATTGGGCTTCCCGGCACTGTAATTTCCTCTCCGTTCTTGTAGCCAATATTTCACATTACTGGATGGAATAAAGTATTGGACAATCATTGGTCAACATCTCAAAGAATAGATGGAAAAAAAAAAAACTCATAGTCTGCTTAATTTCTCAATAAAGTTGACTCTGAACCAAACCTTTTACATTTTTAATACATATATATTTATCCTTAGGGTCCATGTTTCAAATACCATAAATGTGTTGGTGTTCTTTGGTTGCCCAAAATGAGTTTTGGGGGACTATTTACTAAAACCAAACATCCGAACTTCACAAATTAGACACTGATTGCAGAGTGAACCTTCCCATCACTACCTGAGCAGGTAGGCAATTGGAAAAAGAGGTAGGCATCCATTTATAGTTAGAGGGGTTGCCTTTAGCTGATTAGGGTTACGTTACTGGCTAAGCATGATAGCAAAGTTTAGCTTCCATTGGACTATATTACTACGATGTTCAGCCAGTGTTTGGTTGGCTAAGCATCATGGGATAAGTAACCCACAAGAACTAGAGTGCAAAAGGTTGATCATTCATCTCCTTTAACATCACTATTCACAGAAAGAGAACTACATGTGATTTGGTATAAAATTTGAAAAATCAGGTATTTATGGCTGATTGGAAAGATAGGCAATTTGGATAATAATTTAACCTATTAATGCCTGATGTGTTTCAGTTCCCTTTTCAGTTCCATTTTAATAAACAGCCCATATCTCTTTTATGATAATGCTCATGTGGCATTGGGCTGGCTGAGAGTCATGGGAAATGAGATACAGACCTTCTAGTTTCCTCCAAACCACCTAGAAAATCACAAAGTTTTATTCAGGGGCAAGATTTCCTCTTTTTATAGGATTTACAGCTGCAAAAAAAAAAAAGAGAAATATATAGATTTTCTGTTTTGCAAATTTTTAAATAATAATTCCCATTGTGTTCTTCTACAGAGCACATAGGGAGCTAATTAGGATTTTTTTTTTCCAGTAAACACACCGAGCATCCTGTGAAGGTATCCGGCTCATAAATTATACACTACACGGGAAAATATTCAGCAAATCGAGCATCATTTCAGAGCAGCACATTTCTCAGGTTGCCTTGCAGTAAATGTTGGATAGAACATTAAATATTTGAGAATCCCTTCAATGAATTCCGAGATTAAAATGCCCAAGTAGTGTATTTGCATAAACGATTCTCATAAAACAATTCTGAACTTTTACTACAGTTTATTTTTCCAAGACACCTTGTGTCTACTAGTCCTACCAAGTGATTTAGTTTTAATGCATTTCAGCTTTTTTTCACATATATCAGAGCTGATTTATGTACAGTGTTTTCATCTGTAGCATATTGACCGGAGAGGATGAAGAGATCCAACCAAAGCACATTTTGGGTTTATTCCCAATGCTGTATTTCCAGGACAAAGACTCACTGTGTCACTCTTCTTCAGGGGGTGATAAACTGCTTTGGTAATAACATAAAAGATCACTGGTTCTGTCGATAAAACATGTTTTGTTTTTTTACCCTTGTTTTTTTTTTTCCTTATTTATTTTTTCTGTTTTTGTAAGAAAGAAGCATTTCTTTTAAAAATGTTTAAAAACAAATAAAAAGACAAATCTAAAAAAAAAAAAAACATTTCTTATAATTAAATAAATTTCTTTTTTATGAAGTAAGGTGTTATTTCATAAATTTTTTTAAAATTTTATTAAAACATTTTTAAAAAGATGTATATTTCGCAAAAAATAAGGTAAATAAGGGAACGGTAAAAAATATATACGTGTGAAAAAAGTAAAATGTTCTTAAAAATATGCCACTTGTAACTTATTTAAGTGTTGGCTCAATATGCATCAATTTGGCCTGGAATGGATTCAGATTGGGCAAACGGATGTCAGAAGTCACCAAATTGCTGGTGCGCAATATCCTGTAACTTGAGTCCGAAGCATTGGTAGCATTTGAATAGGGATATTTTTGCCATGAAATCCATAGATTTGCTATCCAGTGTGAGCTGATCACCTCTGAAAATGCTCAGAAATTGGGTATCGTAGGCAACATTTGCCATTTCAATCCTCCTGATTTTTATAATTGTACTTTAAAGCCCTCTCAAGTACACTACAACAGATTTAAATGGGCTTTTTTTTTTTTCATATGAGCAAATATACATCATAACATTATTTGCTCAAATGATGATAATTGGACATAGATGGAACTATGGCCAAGTCAAAAAAACACACAAAAAAGGGTCATGCAGAAAAATACATTCCAACACAACGCGTAACCACTGCGAAAGGCAAGGTGGAACCAGGTACCAAGATGTATATATTTGAATATATCAATAGTCATTGTTATTTACAATCACCTGGGAAATAACAAGGAATAAAGCTATATGATATGTGGGCAGATGTGGATGATCAGATGGGTCCTGAATTCATCACAATGGTGATACCAAGCACATCAGTGGAAGTGAATGGGGATGAAATTCGAATGAATTCGACTCTTTCAACCGAATTCTATAATATGTGAATTATTTTCCAGTATGAATTAATATAACGAAACGAAAATAATGAACGAATTTCATCCGAAACGAATGCAGCAATGGACGAAATTCGTTTTGGACAAAACAAGTTACATTTTCGTCCGAATTTTATATTTTACCTCATGTAATGCGCACTGAGGAACCATTTCACTTCCAAAGTGTAGCTGCCAACACTGATGTACAACCTGTCTGGGCATGGAACTGATCCTCAATATTTACCATCATGGAGAGTCGCTGGTTAATCCTCGACATGTCCTGCTGGATCCCTGTAACTGCACCATGACCCTCTCATTAGCGGTAGCAGCGGAGGCGGGAAAGGAGGCTGTCACTCACTCTAGTGAGTGCCAGGCTGCTCTATGGGAGGTGGGGGGATCTACCTAATTGGTGTGGGAAGGGTTTAGCCCAGCAGCCCTTTAAATACCAATCACTGACTTCATTCAGTGCTTGTGTATTGAGCTGCTAACGTTTTTTACACTCTGGCTTTCTGACAGTGCTTATATTATACATACATATATACATTATATTCCCTATACAGTGTTAACCTCCTGGATTTCTAACCTCAGCTTGTTTTGGGTATTCTGATCTCTCCTGCATTGACCCCGGCTTGCTTTAAGTTTACCCTCTCTTTGCTGCCTGAACCGGCCCCAGCTTGGACTCTCGCTTATGCTGCTTTGCTGCCTGCATTGACCATGGACTGCCTAAGGGGAGGAGGAAGCTGGCGGGAGAGGAAGAGAGCGGGCCAAACCACTCTGACAACAAGGGGGTGTATCGAGTTAAAACATTTTGTTGTGCTCCCCTGTCTGCCTTTATGTCAAGTTGACCTTACCTAAACAGCCTACTGCTCCTTTATTCCCATGCAGCTGCTCCAATGGACCTGTTTGAATTTGCAGAGTGGGTTTGTGGTAACTGCTCCCCCACTAGACACCCATGGTTTTGTCTGTTGCACAATGCATAACTAAGTCTCTGAAATGAAATGTTCATAACATGTCAACTCACCTTTTATCCAAGAGCTGCCAATGTTTTCCAAGCGTTAGCTGAGGTTACGGATTGCTAACACATCAGACTACAAATTGCTGGCTCATACATTTACCAAAGTTAGCAAGAGTGAAGTGAAATTGCTTCCTTATTTCAAAGGATATTGCAGCTTCTATTCTCCTTTTTTTATTTATTTTGGTTCAGTCCAGTCGCTGACAGCCCAGAGGAGAGAGAATTTCTGCCACCTGAGCAGTGTGGACACGTCGCATGTCATTTTAATAGCTAACAAATGAAATATGGCCTCAATCAAGCCGGGGTCAGAGCCCTGGAGGCATATTGTCAGGAATATATTGATAAATCTCAGTATTGCTGCTGACCTGTACCTTTCAATTCACGGAGGGTCAGGGCTGAGTCATTAAATTTAGGCACAGGCAGTATCTGCCAGCGCTCTCTCAATAACAACAACAAAAAACAATGCTTCAGCCCTTGAGTCAGACAGAAATCAACAATGCAGATGTGTCCTCCAAACCTCTGTATGAATGGCAGAAATATGAAGGGTGAATCCCTCCATATGTAATTAGAATGGGCGACCGGAAAAGGGACTGCAGGGTCATCAGAGAAGTCACCGACCCTGCTGGCTCCCACTGACATTTTTATTAAAAAATCATCCAATTGTTATCCCAGAATGCTTAGAAATTAAATTGCCCAAGGATCATAAATCCCAGCATGCTGGACATCCAGATAAAACATATTAATTGCCTGGGATTGTAACTCCCATCATGCAGGGCCTCCAAATAAAACATATTAATTACCTGGGATTGTAACTCCCGGCATGCAGGACATCAAGATGAAACATACTTATTGCCAAGGATCATAAATCCCAACATGCTGTACTTCCACATAAAACATATTAATTGCCGGGGGATTGTAACTCCCAGCATGCTGGACATATTAATCCTTGCTTGAATAAGCAGCAGTAAATAATTAACGTGCCTACATGATTTCATTTTTTTTCTCACTATTTAATATATATAAATATGAACACAGGAACATGGTGATAAAATACAGAACAAGACTGCCTCATCATCCACCAAACAAGAGCACATTGGGCAGCACTCAGAGAACTAGCTGCTGGCTGGGTAGGTTGAGAGTTGTAGTCCATAGGACCTTGAGTATTTTACTAATTTATATATATTCTTTTGTTCTCAACACTTAAAGAGACAAGGTTGAAGTACGAAATTGATGGAATATAATATTTAAAATGGTAAATTGTGTTGCACAAACCACATCTAGAAACAATACTTATATTAAATGTCTGCAATCTTTACTGAATAATTATTCTTTTACATGTTTACATGTTAAAAATCAAACTGGCTCAAGTATATAGGATAATGCAAAGTATGCCCAGCACACTCAGCCGTGAGAATTAAAGGTTTATTGCATCATATGTGGCAATGTACCAATGAACCTTTCTCAAGAACTGGACCTTTGCCACGTATGATGCAATAAACTTTTAATTTTCACGGCTGAGTGTGCTGGGCATTATTTGTATCATTATATATTGGATACCTGGTGGAGTTCCTGCTGCTGCATACCACTCTTGTGCGAGCCTCCAGATACAGTATATATTTGTGACGTTGTAGGATTCCAATTCCCACAAATCATGAACCTTGTGATTACCTGTACATCAGGGCTCCAAAGTCACGGATCCACTGGACTTGCCCATAAAGCCAAACTGTACCAAAGAGCGTCTAATGAAAAAACTATGGAGAGAGACAGGACATAGCGTAAGCACATAAACATGTCGTTATTAGGCCCCTTTGGTTGAGTTTACTTTAAAAAGTGGTAAAACATGTGCAATACATGAAAGTAACGTGCGTCTAGTAAAGTCTCAGGAGAAGATTCTCAGGCCCAGTGATGTCTCCCTGACGTATGTCATGGTAATCTTCACTGGGATGACCTCTATCACCTCTCCTAGCTTCCATTAACTAAGAATCTTCTGAGACGTCACTAAATGGGCCTAATAAACACGTGTTTAATGGGTTTACTCTATGTCCAGTCTCTCTTCGTATGTTTTTTATTGGCAGCTCTTTGTGGATCAGTGGGTTTGGAGTCCTGATATATGGTTATTATTTGCTACATTGCTGTTTGGTCTCTGCAGGCAAAGTCCATGATTTGTGGGAATTGGGGGTCCTACTACATCACGCCTATATACATGATCTGGTAATAATTGGCTCTTGTAAATGCTGTGCATTGATTAAATTGTGAAATTACAGTAGTTTGCAGGAAACCAGGACTGCCCACACTAGCTGAGTTAAAGTGAATTTCTTTTTTTTTAATTTTCTTATTTTGCTACAGGAACCAATCAGAATAATTTCATTCAAATGGAATTTCCTGTCTTTCTAGTGATGTCATCAGACAGTGTTGTAGTGTTAACAGATCCTACTGTGTACAAGAGCAAAGTCACTTAGAGTCCACACAACATATTCAATTCGAGGAGCACAGGAAGTGACTAACAAACAATCCTTTATATCCTTTATATCCTCAGTGTCTATATAAGCAGTGTTCCCACACCTGCAGTAAAAATACAGAGTAATCACTGGGGGAGGACATGAGTGAAGTATCAAAAATGTGATTTATGCAGAATTCCTGCATCAAATCACAATGGAAAAAAATGCCTGTGTCTTATACAAGAGTTTGGGGACTAGACCTTTAAGTAGGTGTCACAATCACTGAGCTGGGATGTCGGGACTTTGTTATGCTGATAGCATTTGTCTGGCTGAGCATGATGGGAGTGGTAGACCACAGAAGCTAGAATTGGAAAGTCTGCCTATTGATTCGCCTTGGTGCTCTGTGTAAATTCCCAGTGATGAGTGTTTAGATGTATTATTAAATGAGGTATGACTGCGGAGGTTCAATCCGTTTGACCTGTTAAAATAATTAAATGTAACATTACCAGTGTGCTTTGATCTGTGTGTATTGATCAGAACTGGTTGCTAAAGTGAAGGGCAGCCATGTACCTCTGGATCGGAACCGACGGGAATTAATGGGTTCAGACAGAATTTATTAGGGGTTAGCTTGGAGGAAAGACGTAACAGGGGGGATATGATAGAAACATTTAAATACATAAAGGGAATCAACACAGTAAAGGAAGAGACTATATTTAAAAGAAGAAAAACTACCACAACTAGAGGACATAGTCTTAAATTAGAGGGGCAACGATTTAAAAGTAATATCAGGAAGTATTACTTTACTGAGAGGGTAGTGGATGTATGGAATAGCCTGCCAGCAGAAGTGGTAGAGGTAAACACAGTCAAGGATTTTAAGCATGAGTGGGATAGACACAAGGCTATCCTAGCTATTAGACCGGGATTGGGCAGACTAGATGGACCGAATGGTTCTTATCTGCCGACACATTCTATGTTTCTATGTTCCTATGTTTCTTGTCTCTGTCTTGTCGTAACTGGTTTTCAAGGGGAAATATCTAATTTGCATATCAAGCCACAGGTGATGTCATAACCAGGAGCCTCCACAGACACTTTTATAAAAACACTTGTCTCCTAATTAGGCATTTGCTTCCATTTTCTTCTAACACAATTTATAGATCATTTCAATCCTTTTTAATTCTCTACATTCCCAGTAATATTTAGGTGATACAGCAATATTTAGGTGATACAGTCCCTTTATGAAGTAATTCAGTCTGTTGCTCTTTTGAATGCAAACCTTTTAATTCACTCAACTGTTCTTTTGCTGGCTGCAAACATGTACTAATGGATCATTCTTGGAATAACATGCATGAATGGACAAGAAGTCTGAAAAGGGGTGAATTATAAAAGAAACCTGAATAGACTGAAAGCCAAGGTTGGGGCAGAGATGCCTCTAATTTGTGGCAATATACTAACCATGTACTACATTTGTTATGTATTTAAGAAGAGCTTTACCAGGAAGGATGCATTGTGATTATACATTATTTTGTTTTCACATATGGCCCAGGGATTATACACAGTGGCACATTACACAATTAAACATATAAATAAAAACACATATGTACAGGTATGTCCTGCACAGAGAATACAGTATAATAAATGATACAAATTTAAAAAGACAACAATAATAAAATACATGTACACATACAAGAGGGCTGAGTATTGAAAGTACATTTTGCTTTTAGCTGGTGTGACCCTGTCCAGGGAGTTTAGACTAGGGGAAGTTTTAATGGCTTCTGGAAGTTTAAATGTACATTCGCAGAGTTCTATAAGAGAACGCATCTATAACCCAGAATCCTCTCTGCTTCCATCCCCAAACAACAGAAAGACTTTCATTTTCTCTCCGACAGAATCATTCCATTAAGCTATATATTGTTGCACAGTTGTGGATTTAAATGTCTCAGAGATTTAATAAAAACTAGTTCTGTGTATTTTTTTTTACCAACTAAACTTTTTGTTAGAATTGATTTTTTTTTTCTTTATTCTTTCTTTTTTCCCTTTTTTTTATATAAGAATAGCACTAAAATTCTAGTCCTTAATCATAGTGGCTGATAAGTATTTTTGTCACTGAATGCAAAGCAATGTTCGATGCATTGTAATAAGTTAGTACATTGGGTGGAAACAGATTTCGCACTCATTGTCATATTCACAAACCATTAGGGACTCTTTACTTTGAGCAAATGTTAGCATGTATGTGTCACGTAAGTGCAGGGTAACAAAGGATCGTGATGAACTTACTTATTATTATTAATGTCAGCTGCATAACCCCAGTGGTGACACTGTTCATAATTACTAGGTCAATAAATAGTCCTATTTTTTTTTAATAATATAGCCATTAAAGAAGGAAAAACTCCCTGTTCTTCTGATTCGGAACATTGACTATTTCCCTTGTTAAATGTAACAATAGTTAAAAGTGTGTTATAAGAGCAGTTGCTGTTAAAAAGGCTATCATTTTTTGTATGGCAAGCAGTAACACAAACGGATTAAGATTTTTTAAATAAAAAAAAAGCAACTTTTAATTCAGTGAGAGTTAAAAGTTAGACTGGTGACAATGAGAATGGTCAGTGAGCTAATACACCCTACATAGAATCTGTTCAGTACTCTGATTTGGAGGTTCAATTTGTGGCCGGGTCAATGAAGCACCACTTCCTTCCAAGGGCAATAAGATCGATGCATCAACCTGGGTAATAGTAACTTCCCGGGAATGTTGGGCAAAAGTAACATTCACAGGATGTACTTGAAAATCAGAGAATAGTACAGAAGCCGTGACAGATCATATATATTTCTGTCTTGTTTTCTCGAGATGCTACATGGTTTTTTTTTCTCGAGATAACTTGTTTTCTTGGGATAACACATTGTTTCCCCAAGAAAACAACTTGTAATCTTGGTAAACAATCTCAAAAAACAAGTCAGTACAAACTGACTTGGCGAAAAAAACATGACTAATCCCCACATATGGAGAAGTCAAACAACTAGTTGAGGAAAACCCGATCATGGAAAAATTACACTATGATAAGAGACAAATACGATTGAATTAGGGACACGTGGAAGAAGAATATAAATAAAATAATGACAGGAGCTGATAGACAGATGAGCGCGTAACAAGAGAGGCACAAAAGGAAACTAATCACAGAGACAATACTAGGAGTGACATAAGATTGGAATAGGGGCATTAAGGCCCGCAGTATGGAGGGTGGATGAATGTGGGTAAGAGTGAGGTGGTGAATGAGAGAACACTGGAACTGCAAGGAGGTAGTAAGGGTGGGATAAGGGAAATATATCATTTTAATAAGGAGAAGAAGAGGAGGATATGGGGAAAGAAATGAAAAACACACACTCAAGGTAGTAATTTGGAGGTCTCTGGGAACCCTAACCCTAAGAGAATTAATTTAAACTGAATTGAGCACTTTAAATACATTGTAAAAGAAAAAAAGAGAAAGGAAAAAACACAGGGATGACCTGAAAAAAACATGAAAAGGATAAAGAAATAAACCTACATTTATGTGATCTGAAATCTGAGTGTTATAAAAAAAAATCAGAAAAATATTACAAATACATGATCTCTCTAGGCTTCTGTAGACTATTCCTGGTTAAAAACACTGTGTTACTAGAATTATCAAATACAATGTAGCAAAATCTATAGACCTTTAATAACACCATCCCTTGAATTTTATATACAACAAATGTAACTAGGCAATCCAGAGTGGAAATTCAGGCTATTTCGGCAGTAGGAGAAGCAGTAGTAACACAGTTGTGGGATTTAAAGACATACAAAGCCGAGCAAATGGATAGGAGGACAGCTGAGCCTCAATAATCCATCAGCTGCAAAATGAACTCAACTACCTGACCAACTGAACTAATGTGATCCAGGTGCCTAACAGTCAGTCAGAAGCCTGCAGTTCCTAAAGTACAAACTGGTAAAAAAAAACAGCTCTATAATTTGATGAGCAAGGAAATGATCATTACGCAGTCAGACCCTGGATCCCATCCTGGGAGATCTTCATAAAGGAATATAAGTTACTGTAAACGCACCCAAACCGCGATGGAAATTATATTACCAGTTCCAAAGCCACAAACAACATTCTAGTCTCAAGAATTGTATACTTTTATATGTTATTTAAAATGTTACAAACTAACTACTCTATCTCTCTAACTGTACATTTCGCAGCCTCTCCACTGATACGGGGAAAGGACGGGTCGGTGGAACACCTGCACATAATGTTCTTGGCCGCGCTCCCATGTAATCTACCGCCCGCCTACAATCCAGCTCTTGATTTTAAATCAAAGCAGCTCAGTTCATTAAAAACAATCAAGCAGTAAAATGGACAAAGAGTGCCGACGTGCTGCTGATTCCTCCTGAGCCAGGAATGGTTGTTTCCTTGTTCGGATGGGTTGTTGTTGTTTTTTCCCTTTTTTTTTTCTTCTTTTTTTCAGAGAGAAATCCGCAACCTTAAAATTAACCCTTGTCGCTGAAAAGATTAAATGTTGCAGGGACTATTTTATCAAATGGCAAAACGTACAGCTATGTACCTGCCAAAATGGGGAATAAATGTGTTAATCATGGAAGTAAGATGTATTGAGGGGTGTTTGGTAAAAAAAAAAATACAATTGTGGGCCAAGGTTCTAAACATGGAATAATCAGCATGCCAATGGAATGCCGTGGATTGTTCCACTTTTAGAATGTTGCCAAAAAATGTCTCTTTGTACAACAACTTTTAGAATGTTGTCATAAAGCTGGTCTTTGAACATAACCCCCCCCCCCCCCCCCCCCCAAAAAAAAAAATGTTATTCCCTTCTCTCAACAGGGACCCCAGAATTTAGTAACCCAAAAAATCTATGGTGAGAAAAAACATACATATGCATACATATAAATAACATTCAAGTTGTCTTACATTTTCTGTAAAAGGAAATATGGTCCATTTAACTGTAAATCAAACTAGATGTCTTCTTTTTCAAGCTGAAGTCAATAAGTATTGAAAATGTTCTTTTCCCCTGTGTCCTCGGTGTTACCTCTTATTACAACTGGCAGTAGGTGATAGACAATCCCAGGACGCAACTGGCTGTCAAGTCTGTGTGTTTGAACTCTGTATGGATTTTATTATATTTTAATATTGACTTTATCCCTCCTCTCCCCTTTAACCTTCTCTCTTCTCACAATAAAAATATCAGACTAGAGTTTTCTTTGGAGGAATATGTCAAAGCTTTATTACACACCCACCACAAAAAAAATTGCTTAAAAACATTTTATGTTTGTGGTGTTAATAGCTTTCAAATACAGGGCTATGTTTCACCATGAATGTTGAATCATTTGGTGTATGTGTCTCATTTGTGTAATGAAGTTATCTTTTGCCTGAAATTAGGATTTAGATCTAGCATGATAAACAATAGGTGTGAAAGATGTGCCCACCCTAAAGTGAGGGTCAGAACTAGGCACCAGCATGGTTCATGGCTGACATTTACTGGACTTTGTGACAGAGAATGTAATGAGGTTGAATGGGCTTTCACACTCCTTGCTATGGGCATTTGTATGCTTGAATGGATACTTTGGCTATTCCTCGTCAAGGGTGTAAAACTAGGTTATTCCACCGGCCTTTATCTTCCATAATACTTTATCCACTTAGAGGCTGGAATAAGGGAGATGTAGACCTGAAAAAAAAAACAGCTGGAGGGCCACAGTTTTACTCCTCTGCAGAAGTTGTAACCCATTTTTTCATCTGTATAAATATTAATGTGAATAATGTTTTAGAGGAGGTAATGGGGTATTCCACTAATGAACATAAGAAAAAGGAGTGTAAGGGATGGCCAAGGAAAAAAGGTACAGGGGTCACAATTCAGCAAGGGATAGATAGCAGCACACAAAAATGTCAAAGACACAGAGAAAAAAATAAAAGCCTGCGCAAGAAGGACCCTTGCGAAAGGCATCAAATGTGTGACGTGAGAATAGTGGTGACAAAGGATACTGACTGTGAGAGAATGTGTAAAAATCCATGTACTTACTTATTATAAAGTTAAGGAAAATCTATAATTAAAAAAAAATAAACGGTGTAATTCATTCCAGTAATATAGAAATTTTGAATAGAAAATATCCACTCACAAGTATGGCTCTCAGGGCCGCCACCAGGAATTTCAGGGCCCCTTACTGAACAAATTTTCTGGGCCCCCTACCCCCCCCCCCCCTGACAATATCTCCCACACGCCCCACCTACCCTCACAAGCATGTTTTCCCAGTTATTTCAAGCTGTCAATAAGTATTGAAAATGTTCTTTTCCCCTGTGTCCTTGGTGTTACCTCTTATTACAACTGGCAGTAGGTGATAGACAATCCCAGGACTTAACTAGATAGACAATCCCAGGACTTATCCCGGTCTAGTGTAATATGGAGGGTGGTTGGGAGCAGTTGGTCAATATGCCAGTAATATTTTGCCACTCAATATGCCAGTAATATTTTACCACTCAACAAGTCAGTATTTTGCCCTCAATATGCCATTCTTTTGTCATTTAATATGCCAGTATTTTGCCATTCAGTATGCCATTCTATTGTAATTTAATATGCCATTCTTTTGCCATTTAATATGCCAGTATTTTGCCCCTCAATGTGCCATTCTTTTCCCATTTAACATGCCAGTATTTTTCCCCTCATGCCATTTAATATGCCAGTATTTTGCCCCTCAATATGCCAGGAATTTGATAATTAATGTTACAGGATTTTGCCCCTCAATATGCCATTCGTTTGCCAATTAATATGCCAGGATTTTGCCAATTGATATGCCAGGAAATTGCCACTTGATATGCCAGGATTTTGCCCCTCAATATTCCAGAAATTTGACAATTAAGATGCCAGGAATTTGTCAAATAATATGCCACGATTTTGCCCCTCAACATGCCATGATTTTTCCCCTCAATATGCCAGGAATTTGCCAATTAATATGCTAGGAATTTGCCAATTAATATGCCAGGATTTTGCCCCACAATATACTATTCATTTTCCAATAAATATGCCAGGATTTTGCCCTCAATATGCCAGGATTTTGCCCCTCAATATGCAAGCAATTGCCAATTAATATGCCATTTGTTTGCCATTCAATATGCCAGGATTTTGCCCCTCAATATGCCAAGATTTTGCCACTCAATATACCAGGATTTTTCCCCTCAGTATGCTCGTTATGTACCACCCTCCCCAGTACTTACCTCCTTGCTGCCGTCTCCCGGTGCTCTGCAGGTGCGTGGCTGTGAGGGAAGTGATCTGCACTCCCCTCCACACGTGCGGCTTCAATAAAGTTTTTTTTTTTTTTTAAATGTATTTTTTTTTTGTAACAAACTTTAATGTATCCTCGCTGCTGGAGGGGAGTGCAGAACGTGTCACTCACAGCCTCGGACTGGCTTAACAGATAATTTTTTTTTGTTTTCCTGGTGTGACCTGAGCCCGCAGGGCCGGGGACGCCAGTATCACACATCACCCCCTGATGGGGGGCCTAGTGACTCTAATAATGAAGATGGAGTAATTAAAAAGCAAGTAAGGGAAAAACTGACAACGCAGTAAGTTCCCAATGACGTGATTTAATACCAAACTGTCAAAGAGACAATAAAATCACATCAGTGAGTGCATGCTGAATAATGGGCTGCAACTTGAATGGTGTCCTGAGTGGAGATCAGGAAAAGGAATGAATCCACACCGTGTGGAATTCCTAAATGCCAGAGTATGTCTCAAGCACAGATCGGAGCGCTGCTGTTGAAAGATGCTTTTGGTTTCACTTTGTTGCAGGTGTCTTTCTCTATGGTAGCCAAGCGGTGCCAAGAAAGGGAGAACCAGAATCAACACGTTTCATTGATTCACAAACTTCTTCCGGGATTCTTTGAAAAAACTTCACTGGAGGAAAGCTTACATGCTATGTATAAATTGACAGGAACGTGATATTTAAAGACTTATACACCATGTGATGCATTATTGCTTTAGACAAATTTGATAAAAAAATTGCACAGAAATGTTGCTACAGTAATATAGAAAAAGTGCAAACACAAGTAAATAAAGTAAGGGGTATACATACCAAAACATATATATAAGTGGAAACTATGGACAAAAAGTGTGTAAAAAGTATGCATGAAATTAGGGGGAACCAATATGAGACATACCCTAAAATGTAGGGAGATAATACACTTCCTCAAAAATGATTAAAAGGCAACGTTAATAATATAAAATAATTGTTTGTAATATATATATATATCATACATGAGAGAAATAAATAAAATACATACTTAAAAAATGAAAATGATAATAAAACGAGGAAAATATGGAATAAAGCTGAAATGTATTTCTCTTGGATACCCAAATGAAGTACCAATAATGAATAAATACCGATATACAAAGAGTAAAAGGAAGGGTATGGATAGAAGCATTATAGAGACTAAAGAGAAACTTATTTGTGCTTCTTACATTGAAGTATTTTTTTTAACTCTCTTCCACAACCTTGCTTGTCCATTTTAGCTCTTCTATTGAGGGAAACACTGGGCCCCTTTGATGGTGCACCCATTGCCCACTAGATCCAATCGCTGTACACTTGTCCAGTCATTTCTACCTGCAACTAGAGAGATCGGCATTCCATTTGAGTCATTGCATTTCCATGCGTAATTTGCTATTGCACCAAATGAACAATCACCGAGGAAGAGTTAGATAAACTCTAAACTATACCTACCCGTAGGCTACATGTGAAAACCTCTGCGCATTACTCTAATGTGATGCTCTTTCTGTTCCCAGCTCGAGAATAATAAGCAAAAGAAAAGAGAAAAAAAAAAAGAAGAAAAAGAAACCATTTCTTGCTTCAGCAAAGAGGCATTACGGATGTAATAGTTGTCTGCGGGAGTTCTGTCTTTAAGGGGATAAACTAAACAGTGCAAGTCATGTATCAAGTGTATTGTATGTAAATTGCATCCAGGCAATCTTTCAATTTCCCAGCCATTCCAATGAGCAACAGCCACCGGAATTATTTTATCTAAATGTATTTGATGTGCAATTGAAGGTAAGCAAGCAATAAACAGGATCATTTACAAAAGACATAGCGCTTGTAGATCAAAATAAAATGTGAAGCGAAACACTTTAGCAAAGTATCAGAGTTACGTAAATAAACTTCGTGGGAATGTTTTGACTTGCAGTTTGGAATTTATGTGTAAAATGAAGTGTAAAAATGTTGCCTTCTGAAATAGTTTTGCTACAACCATTGGCTTAGCAAGGAGGGCGGGGCAGAGGGGCCAGTCTGTACCTAGCGGGACTTTTTGGAGGGAGTATTCCTTCACTTAGCCGTTCAACGAGACCCCCCGAGATGAGCTGGGCTTTTGATCCCTAATGCACTTTAAGTGGCTTCAGTCCAACAGGGAAAATGTCACCGACGCACAAAAACGAAAGCCGGCATCATTTTGCTAAAACTCAACATGCCCAAACTTCTCACGCCTCTGTGACATCACAAGGTCTTGCAAATTTTCGGCCTGGACCCATAGGGTCTATTAAGGCTCTGATCTGGTCTGTGTCACTGTGTCCTTGGCTACTGATCACCAGGAACACAAAAACTGAGTTTTTGGTGCTTTCATCTTCTAGGACGCATGTACACATGTGTCGTAATATTTGTGTAACTCAGGGACCACCCTGGGCGGCAAAACCTCTAGCTATGCACATTGGCTATAACAAATAAAGCGGAAATAATTAGATATGCTGCAAACACTGGTGTGAACCCAACACACAGAATTAGAATTAAATACAGAAGATGCAGAAAAAAAAAATAATAATAAAAAAAGTTAATGTATAATATTGGGTGTCTAGAGAGGGGAACAAAAGAGGGCATTACTCACCCAGGAAAATCTAGCAGTCTAGCTGAACTAGTACCATCTCCGTCAGATTCAAACTAAATCAAAAACTTAATACCATGTAACATAGTAGATATTAGCATAAAACTAACCTTAGATGTTTTTCCCACTGCAATTTTTCCCACTTACTGCCTATAGATTGCCCAATCAGAGAGAGATGTTCCCAGGGGGTCCAGTATAGTCTGTGATTACACAGTCACCGCAGACTTTCCTATTTGCCTCCGTTTGGTTCTGCACAAATAGTGCTGGATGTGATAACCCCACCCTCTGACTCTCTGAGAGGTTTGCAGGAACTTGATGCAGATGTAGACCTCACGGTACAACCAGGAACCCTTTTCTGAAGGTATGTTCTATGGTAGTAAGAGGGAAATTGGGGAACATTTCCCTAGATCAGTGGTTCTCAACCTGTTTAAGCTCAGGGCCCACAATTTTCCTTGGTCCTTAAGTTATCAGCCAAAAATAGTTGAATTTCCAAAACATTAAAATTGATTCCACAAATCAATGTGTACAGTATTCCACAATGTATATATGCACTGTTCAAAACATGAAACAAACAAAAATCAGGGCTGCTTCACAAAATAAATGAACAATAATCACAGTGCAGGTGAACATGAGAGTGCCGTTAGCTAAAATCCCAATAAAATAAAAAAGCTATTGAAATATATGAGACGAATTAGAAATAATGGGAAAGCTTTTTGCTCCTGATATGTCTGGGGTGATACTAAACAAAGCAACTTTAAGTATGTGTCATGTTCCTATATTTTATATTTTGATGGACCAGAGCTGAAAGGTCACTCTCACAAAGTTAGGTACATTACACACTCACTGATGTCTATCTGCCACATCAAAGCCCAAACTTCACTTGACAAATCTCAGGCAAATTTTGAAATGGTGCAGACTCTGCTGTTTCCTATTCCTAGGGGTATTACTGAAAGAGATATCAGCGGCACTATTGAAACAGCCCTTGGAAGGGCTACTCAGCTTCTGATAGTGGAGCACACACCCTCGACCCACTCCCCACCAACTAGCAACCCAATTTTGGATCACCACCAGTCCATAAACACTGCACTGGATAATCATCTGCGGTTAGCTAAAATATAACATTTGCTATGCTGCATGGTACTTATTGCTTTATACTGTCTGTTTTATGATACATACGTTGCGAGCAGGGTATTTTTTGCTTGGAACTGACTGACACTGACTTAGGGGTTCCACTGCCACAAGAACTGTACCAGCGCTAGCTGAGGGGGGAAATAATGACACAATAGAACGTATGCAGTCAAGCAGACCAAGTTGTCAGCTGAGGAATAGGAACATGTCCTTATGGTTGGACAGTTGTATATCCAACACAACCTGGCCTTTTGTGGGGTATTTGAAATGTTAGCAAACATGATTGTGTGATTCTTCCTGTGCATATTTACTTTTAAACATCATTTCACATGGCAGCCAGTATCAATGTAACCACATAAAATACTGGAAACACATTTTTGCACAAAAAAACGATGAATTAACTTATCCTGCACCTTCCTTTCCCAGTGTGAGAGGGCTGATTATCGCTGCCCCACTGTTCCAATCAAGGATAATCGGCCTCCTGCAAGTAGAGAAAACAAAATCAGTCTTCCGAATGCCTCCTTGGAGAGGAAGCTTCACACACATCATAGAATTGTTACCAAATAATGTTTCTAATTTCACAAGTAACTGATCTTTTGGTCATTAATCAGTGTGTAGATCAGATTCTTGCTTGACCCTGGTGCAAAAAGCCCTACCTATTTTGTCTTAGGGGTCCCACTGTCGCAATGACTGTACCAGCAGTCAGTTTTCTTATAATTTAACTATGGTTTTCAATTGAAATTGCAGAACTGAAAATTAGTATGCCAGGAGAATAGGATTAAAGGCACAGAACCCAGAACACAACTTATTTTTTTGAAACACAGCAGATCTGGAAGTTAGCAAAGCTGTCACAGTTATTGGACTTGCATTTCTTTATTGTAATTGTTCTAGGAACGCTGGATTATATGGCAGATGGTGGCTCCCATAAGTATTTTTTTCAACGTCTACAATGTCTGGTTAGTGACCATGAATTCTAGTTGTATTCTATTAACATGAAAACACCAAGATGCCAATCACAATGCAACTTTTTTTCAGAACACCAAGACACCAATCAGAATACAGTTTTGCATCAGAACACCAAGATGCCAACCTAGACACCAGTCAGAATACAGCTTTGTATCAGAACACCAAGATGCCAATAAGAATGCAACTTTGTTTCAGAACACCAAGACACCAATCAGAATATAGTTTGTATCAGAACACCAAGACACCAATCAGAATACAGCTTTGTATCAGAACACCAAGACACCAATCAGAATATAGCTTTGTATCAGAACACCAAGACACCAATCAGAATACAGCTTTGTATCAGAACACCAAGATGCCAATCAGAATACAGCTTTGTATCAGAACACAAAACACCAGTCAGAATACAGTTTTGAATCAGATCACAAAGACACCAATCAGAATACAGCTTTGTATCAGAAAACCAAGATGCCAATCAAAAATCAGAATCAAAAATCAGAACACCAAGTGTGAGGCCCTGAGTGGGGTTAAGGCGAAGGAGCCCAATATGCAGTAGAAGCTCGAAACACAGTTTAGTAAACTAGAGACCGGAAATACAATAGGTAAGAGATGCTCACCAGTAAACAGCAAGGCAGAGTCCAGAACACTGTCCACAAGCTATGGGGTCGGCAGATAGAAGAAGTAGTCTGGGAAACAATCCAGGATCAGGTGCATGTGGTAAACAAAAGGGTAGTAGGGGTCATAATCTTGGGTCAATACAGGTAGCAGACAAAACAGTAGTCAATGCAGGCAGCAGTCAAAAATGGCAGGGAGACTCAGCAACACAAACACTCTGAATACCTGAGCACCGCCATCAAGGAAGCAGGGCTTTTTATAGGGCTATCAGGTGTGCTGTTTGTAACTCTGCCCCATGGGAGCTGTCTTGAAAGGCACTGATGGAGGCGGCATAGACACAGTGGACAGAAGCACCAGGGGGAGGATGGAGGCGAATCACAGCACTTAGACCAATTAGAATGTAGCTTTATTCTTCCTGTGTTCCTCTGCCCCTTTCACAAAACAGGCACAAAACTTTAACATAAATGTTAGAACTTTGCTACTTCATAGACATACCATTTATATTAAGGAATTATTGTCCTTTAACTTAAAAATGTTAGCAAATAATAATAATAATTGATTTTATTTCTCTGTGGAAATTGGACTCCCATAATGCCATTGATTTGTTATCAAGGTAGAATTGTCTTCAGTCCTGATTTAAACCAATAAGTGCTAAAAAAAATATAGTAGCCAGACTGCCACTCAAGGAGCTAAAATCATGGTAGTTGGAAAAATGATAAATGTCAAGCTATTAAACAACACGGTCAACTACTGTTTTTAATGTACATAAGCCACTGTTGCATGTTTTCCTGTTTCTTGAATTGCATACCACATCCTGGGGTTATAAGCGTTTTCTAATTTTGGCTTTTGTATATTCTGTATGGCGGCTATTATTACCTGTTCATCCAAAGCTTTTCCCTTATTGTGGTTAAAGTAACGAAACAGCCCTCCCCCGTGGTTTAAAAGTAGAGCAAGAATAATACCGAACCTGAGAACCAGGTTTTCCCTGAGCTTTCTTTCTTTGGTATATATATTGCTTCAACCTTGCGCTGTTGCACACTGAGATATAATTGAAGTTCTGCGATAAGTGTTAGCAGAAGTTCCATCCAAACAATGACAGAATCTGAGATGTACTGTAGGTTGGAGGCAGGGGACTGTCTTTAAAAAAAGGGTCTTAAAAATAACATATTTAAAGGGACTCCATCACATAAAAATGACACGGTGAATGTAGAGCGTATAAAAAGATCAAAAATTATATCTAGATAATGTTAACAGAAATTCAAGGAAATGCATAAATCAAGATAAAAGTGTGTTTCGAATGTTTCTGTGGTCTCGCATGTTTATAACATCACCTGTGACTTGATATCCAAATGAACTACTTTCTAATGGGAAATGTGTAATCTGCATATGAAGCCATAAGATGATGTCATAAGCAGGAGACAACACACACACAATGAAATATCTTACTAAAATGGGTGCTATTCACTAAAAGGTGAGTAGAAGGTGAGTTGAAGTGAATAGCAGGTGAGTTGAAGTGAATAGCAGGTGAGCTGAAGTGAATAGCAGGTGAGCTGAAGTGAATAGCAGGTGAGTTGAAGTGAATAGCAGGTGAGCTGAAGTGAATAGCAGGTGAACTGAAGTGAATAGCAGGTGAGCTAAAGTGAATAGCAGGTGAGTTGAGGTGAGATGAACATGTCTTCTCACCAATTCAGCTATACATTGTGCAGGAACAAACCTGGTTAGTTCACCCGCTAAGCAAAATCATCAGGTTTGTTCCTGCACAATGTATAGCTGAATTGGTGAGATAAAATGTTCTTCACGTCAACTCACCTGCTATTCACGTCAACTCACCTGCTATTCACTTCAACTCACCTTTTAGTGAATAGCCCCATTAAAGGGACTGTCTCGTGTCCAAAATGCATCTTCCAAATATTAATACATATTAATGTGCTTTCAAAGTACCGTACTTTAAAATGCATTTCTTACATTTTGAATTGCTTACACTATAAAATACTTACAGTTAGAAGAAATTGGGAAATTACAGCAGTTTGCAAGAAGCAAGGACTGCCCACACTAGATGAGTAAAAGTAATTTCCTTTTTTTTCGCTGCAGGAACCAATGAGTATAATGCCATTCATATGAATAAAAAATATCCTGTGTCTCTAGTGATGTCATCAGACAATGTGTTGCACTGTTAAGAGATCCTACTGTGTACAAGAGCAAGGTCACTCATAGGCCACTCAGTAGACTCAATTTGAGGAGGACAGGAAGTGACTATATGAAACAAAACTTTATATCCTCAGTGTGTATATAATCAGTGCTGCAGTAAACATGCAGAGTAATCACTGGGGAGGGCTTGAGTCAAATATTAAAAATGTGATTTATACAGAAGGCTTGCATCAAATCACACACTGATAAAAGCCTATTCAAGCAGTGATCTTCATCTTGCACTAAAGTGAGTTTGGGGACTAGACTGTCCCTTTAATGTATGCTTTTGATTGCAATTCTGATATCACAATGTATAGGTAGTTTTTGTTCATTTTCTATTCTCTATTTATGCAATGCAAACAAAAATTGTTGTGTTTCAGTATGTTTCTTGGAATATTATGGCTGAACTTTCCAGATATATTATTATTATCTTCCACATCCACCATCCAATAAATGAGAAGCACAAGTGGGGAGCATCCACAGACACACGGGAAGTTCCTTGGAGAGACAGCTCTTTTTTTTCATCCTATTATTTGAATGCATTTATTTTCAATAATATGTGTCAATACTTACCAAAGGGTCTACTCAATTAAGAGAACATTGCAGGGAGTGGAGATCGGACTTTCAAACTTATAGCCAAAGTAGCTGAGTTGGAAGAATTCTCCCACTGAACTGCATTGGAGAATTGTTACAACTCGGCTGCTTTGGCCTGAAGTTCGAAATTCCTATCTCGTTACCATGCAATTCTCTCTTTATTGAGTAGACCGTCTGGACTCCACTGATTAATGGTGACTGTTCATTCTTTTTAAAACATGTTGACTTGTCTTCAATATTCTAGAACCCTAAGTATCTGCAGAACACAGGACCAATAGACCTCTGCTAGCCAGAGAAACGCATCAGGGTTTTGCCTGCACAATACATAGGGATGTGGGTGGTGATGTAATATTCATGCATCTTAACTCAACTGCCCATCACTTTAGTGAATAGCTCACGAAGAGTGGATAGACCCCAAGTGAAAATACTTTATATTGTGTTGGATGAAAACTGCTGGTCTCAGATATAAATTATTTCCTTTGAATAATTTGCATAACAGCCATTACTGAATCATTGGTTTAGAAAGAAATAATCTCTTGAGTCACTAAATCCCGCTTCGACTTCCAGGAATTCCAATTTCTGATTCATCAGGAGAAGAAACAAATCCGCGATATGCAGAAAATTGTTCCACGAAGCTATTAGGGATTCTCTGTTTTTTTGGCAAATGGTAATAAACTGATTAAAATGAAATGTACGGATAAAAATGCATGAATTATGTCCCTCCAATGCTCCCATGCTGATCCAACACTGAATGTGTGATAAATAAAGTGTTTGAGCCAGTAGCATCTATGAAGAACTTAAAGGAGAATTAAAACGCACTTGCGATGGCAGTGATTGATAAAAGTGGCACACAGAAATAACATCAAACACTGGCGCTGGCGCCATTTGCGCCAATGTATAATGGTAACTCGCAAGAAAAGTTGTAGGCCCCGTATTCGTGGGGTTCTCTGGCACATTTTGCACCAGCACACTATAACAGAGAATCTCCACCAAATCCATGTTGGTGCTTCTGCGAATTCACCTGCACACGGAATTGTTTGGTTGTATGAAAGAGGTACAATAGCGGTCTATCGTGTGCGGAACTTTATATATATAGCCCCAAATGTTCTAGGTGGGCCATTGGAGTCAAAGAGGGTGTTTCTTTGTAATAACCACACCCACCATGGTGTATACTCGGCACACTTACTCTGCTTGATGGTGCATATATTGTCAGTCTGCTCTGTCTTGTTTTTCCTTTCATACAGTCACCAAGCTTATTTTTCATTTGTTCTCTTACATTTCTTGCAAGCCTGGTAATATCGGTAATCTCTCTTCGAAGGGAGGGTTGAAATGAAAGTTCGGCTCTGATTATAGACAACACCCTTAGGTATGTAATTCCTATATTTGGGTTGTAAAATGTCTGAAAAGGATATATCAGATAGTAATCAATTTAATACTTTAATGACTTTGACCAAGAACCAGGCAGTGCGCTGTTACCTACCTCCCATCATTAGGCCCTGAACAAGCAGTTAGCTCTATCATATTTAGGTATAAGGAGGTGTCAAAAATCGTTACCATTTTTTTTTTTTTTTATAATAATTTATATCTCAATAATATCATTGGGCCTAAGCATCGTGGCACTGCAAAAGTGCAATTATATTAAATGAATCCTGAAATAAATATTTTTTTTAAAAATCCAAGAATGATAGAAGTAATTACAAATTTAAAAAAGTGTGTATGGATTAGATTCATATTGTAAATCCCCACATCATAGGGATTTTAATTTAAACTCCAATAAAACCTCCAATAGGCCACTGCACATGATTAGAATATTCACGAAATATGAAGAGAAACCTGTGGGGATACAATCTGTCTGCAATTGAAGGAGCCGCTCCACTGTGTTTTGTATATTTATGTTATAGCCTTTGGAAAGTATGTGGAAGTTTGACTCCTACCTATTATCTCCATGCTGGTTTTGGTTGAGATGCAAAATCCTGCCCTTTTGAAAACTTACCTGCTACCAAAAAAACTGTGACTTTCAATATTATTATTATTATTACTATAATTATTATTGTGATCTGTGAGGAAGACCATAATCTGGTCCAGTGACCAGTGAATGTATGAAATGTTATAAATAGAATCATGACATGGTACCTTCTATCATTGGGGATATGTATTTGCCTAGAAATAACTAAACTTAAAACCAGACTGTGGGGTAAAACAACGGCCACAGCACTTTATTTAAATAGTCATTGCATTACAATCATATATATACATTCCACATATATATCCATAATTATACAATGACTAAACATAAACATAAACAATCCATAAACAGAAAACCAACCAAGCTTGCAAGAGTATCCAGGTGGCTGCCGAATAACTCCATGTTCTGGGCATATACCAATGCCCCCAATACCTGAGGTTCGAGGTACCACTTTCACCTCGAACCTCCCACCAGAGTCCCGATTGACTCTCCCCAATCCATTCTTCCATTAACCCTCCTGGATACCCTGCAAGCTTCCGCCAACGCTGTGACATGTAAATAAATAAAAAATAAATAAATAAAGGCTCATTAACCATAAAATTAGGGAGGGGGGGTGGGACAACAGGTATGGGGAAAAACTTTTCCTAAAATGGCCCCCAAACTTCCTGTTCCTAACTTTTATACACTCCCAACTCCTCCCACTAATTCCCACTATAGGCTGACATATCCCCTCAGCACCCTGTCATGATTGCCCCTCCCCGACCTTGTCTGGGGGCTACATTGCTACCTTACATAACTTCCTGCTTCCTCGCATGTCACAGGCTCAAGAAATGAGCTCTGTGAAAGGGGAGCGGAGCAAGGAAGTAGGATATAAATTATCGTGTCTTTATAAAGATTCACCTTCTGATTCAGCATCGGTCTATGGACAAACTAAAGTACAAATTTAGACACAATGGAAGAAAAAAGAAAAGGAAGGCCCTCACCAAAATGCACATATGATTAAAAGAGGAATAAAGTGTTTTGAGCATAAAGGAATAAAAAAGGGATATCAGTTTTTACATTTCTTAACAAAAAAGTTTCTGGTTAGACGGGAATGTAAATTAATTTAAATAAAAAAATAATGTTCATGATGTCTAAGCTTTTTCCCATGCTCAGATATTCCTCCATGAGTAATAAGGAATAATGTTATTTTTTTACTGTAGAAAAAATAATAAGTGTGCATTTAAAAAAAAAAAACTCTGTGTTAGCAGAGACAAACTAATGTTCTACCAGGAAAGGTTAAAGCATCTTAACATGTATAGCTTGGAGGAAAGACGTAACAGGGGGGATATGATAGAAACATTTAAATACATAAACGGAATCAACACAGTAAAGGAAGAGAGTATATTTAAAAGAAGAAAAACTAACACAACTAGAGGACATAGTCTTAAATTAGAGAGGCAACGATTTAAAAGTAATATCAGGAAGTATTACTTTACTGAGAAGTGGTAGAGGTAAACAAGGTGAAGGAGTTTAAGCATGCGTGGGATAGACACAAGGCTGTCTTAGCTATACTACCGTGAACGGGGGACTAATAAAAGAATTCAGAAAAATTGGGCAGACTAGATGGACCGAATGGTTCTTATCTGCCGACACATTCTATGTTTCTGTGTTTCTAGTAAAATACTAAAAGACTAAAAAAAACAACTTAGGATATACTATGTTTTGTTGTATTTTTTAAAGAAAATTATTTTAATTAAATAAATTATTTTATGTCTATTTAAAAACATCAATCACTGTCACTTCACAAAAATTCAGCAGTATTTTTAGAACAGAAACCAAAGATTGCTACTGTAGCTAACGAACAAAACGGTGGGGTAACCCAACACTAGGAAGTATTTGTAAAGCAAAGAGATAACACTTCCAACTGACTATACATCTAGCCCAAAAATAAATGGACAATAGTAAAAAACACAAACTTTAATAGGTAATATAATTTAAATTACTCCCGAAAATAGAAAAGGGTATAATAGAATTTGTTTTTCACTTTTTCTATTATACCCTTTTAATTATATTACTTATTAAAATGTAAGTATTTTATCCTATTGTCCATTTATGTTTGGGGCTAGATGAATCACCAACTAGAAGTATTCTCTCTTTGACTTACCATTTTAGAATACTGTGATGAATAAATCCACAAAGGAATATAGGCATGACTTAATGCACACTTAAAATAAAAAGATTTAATTTTTTTTTACAAATAGTTTATAGGAAACTGATGAGATATCAATTAATAGGAACAATTAGTGATTAAAGTCCCTACGTTACAAAATATCCAATTAGCATGCCCTAGAAATGGCAATTAGATGCCTAAAATGTCATAAAGATTGAAATTAATTATATTAATTAGCTATTGTTGCCTAATTAAAATGATAACATATCAGTCTTCAGAACCATCTCCTGGGCAATCAAAGTAGGCATTAAAAAAAGGATTTCTGCATGCGTAACTTTATTCCCATTCTACAACCGCATGCTGCAGTGCATTCGTGGAATCACACCAAATGGTCGACTCAGATTAAAAATCAGGGCTCCGAGTTTTTGACCCAATCACATCACTTTGGCGATCTGATTAGTCCTCAAATAGAGGCTGGTCAGAGACCACACTGAAACAATATTGAACCCACACTCCTTTGGCGTTTTGGCTGTCCAAATGGTAGCCTCTGTCCTCCCCATAGGAATCTATGGGGAAGGCTTTGACTTTATTAGGAGGACATTTTGGGAGGACTTTGGCTATTACGGAAGTATTGAATTCTGTGGGAGAACTTCGGCTGTCCTACTGAAATGGCTTGAAATTAAAAATAAATATTTATAATTAACATGAAAAACTATAAAATCATTTCTAATTAACTTTTTGTGCCAAAACAGGCCACCTCGGGTAGTCAAACTACAGATGTCTCTACAATCCGGCTTAACGCCCCAATTTGACCTGAGTATTTGCCAGATTGGGGCATATTGAGTAGGATTTTAACATAGTCATTTAAGGTTGAAAAAAAATCCATCAAGTTCAACCCTTCTACCTCTCGTTTCTGCTTTTGATCCAAAATAAGGCAAACGTGAGTCAATTTTAGTTCTATACATGCTTTGTTCCAGAAGAGAGATTGTGATTCAGTATAGCTTTCTTCAAAATAGTCTTAAGTAGCAGTTAATATGTAAAATGTATACTGTGAGGCAGCAATGTAGAGTGACATTTCTTTAATAAGGTTTTCTTTTAAATGGGCTCTGTGGTCCATAGAAGGGACATCAGCTGTAACACACTGACAAGGCCAATAAAGACTGAAATGAACATCTGTGGTTGCTATGTCCCTCATGAATAGACTTGCTGTGTTTATCAGTCCTGGACAACTTTATAAGTAGGACAAATCTGATTTTCTATTAGTATATGTATGGAAAATATGGTAGGCATTAACCAGTCAATGGAGAGGGAAAAATTGGTTCGTTTTGTAACCAAAGAATAACTTCTTGGCACATGCCTGGGGAAATTTTACTTAAAGGTGTCCTTCCCCGACCAATCCCAACCTACTTGGCTGTGCAAACATGAGAAAATGATGCAAGAAACATATTTATCTATATGGAAAGCAAGTGGGCTAATGTACCAGATAATAAAGCCTCTCAAGAGGCAATATGGAGGTCCACTCATAACCGGGTGTAATGCTGGAACTGAGGTCAATTAAAATGCTGAACAGGACCGGTGGTTAGACTCCTTCCATGTAGGTAGGTATTCCTACAGCAAAAAAGATCAGCACTAGGGTACAACGAAAGATAGTTCAATCAATTAATAAGCTTACAAATGTTTACAACGGCTTACATGGAGTACAAAGGCAGACACACTTATTTGTTTCCAATTACCAACTGTAGAATCTGTTTAATCCTCCTAGATGCATGTTTGGTTCCTGGCAGGTTGGACTCTTCATCTTTCCAAGGAAGAGTACCATTAAATTGCATGTTGGTAACATCCCAGAATACTTGGCTACAGTAACATCCCCTGGTAGCATGGTGTATGTAGCACAAAATTAGTGGATGGGGGGGGGGGGGGGGGCGACGACTAATAAATCAAGAGTATAATGTGGTAAAACCTAGTGATTATTACTGGATATAACCTTAAGAGTTGCATCAAGCCTCCAACCCCTTACTCAACAGGAAAAAGATTGTAGTATATTAGGCCATGAACTAAATATCATTACTCCAGTAAGAGTTACTCCCAGAAAGGCTTAATTAAGCTGTTTATAAAAACTCCTTGTCTATTACACAGTACAACTGTATTGAGCATTGTTTTGTATATAATCTCTAGGGTGAATTAAAAAGCACTGATATTGGCTATGGAATTCTAATAGTCATAGCACTATATAGTGTCCCACGTGTTAAATGTTCAGAAATTAGCCATAAAGAACAACCTATCCAATTTCAAGTGCTGAATTTCATGTACACACAGTGTATAATATCCTATCCTTTCAGCCAAAGGAGATAGTGGGCCAATGTGTCCAATAGCATGAAAAAAATACTCTTACTTTACCATGAATATATTTATGTGGAGTAATAAAATCTGCTCCTAGTCATATACTTTCTGATGTAAACCTTATCTCATCAGTATCCCTTCATAACTGGAACCTTCTTTCCATCTGTGAACTATTCCCATCTCTATAATATCTTATCTAAATGCATGGCGATATACTTCCACGCATATGTGTTCAGTCTCATCTGCTCATCTGAGTAGTCTGCTGTCCCATTTCATTTATACTCCTGGATGGCCTAGGATAAACTTGATCTGACTGTATTACCTGGATGTGGCAATAATTTTGCCACAAACTGAAACATCAATTGCTATAATGTAATATATTTAATATTCATAGTTAGTATACAACTGAACGGGTGCCAAGCAGACCCTTGCGGTTTTACTCCCTAAAAAGGAGCTGGAAAAATAGACCAAAATAGCAGAGCTGGAAAGATAGCCAGGACGGAGAAACATTTTTTTGTCAGTGCACTATAGCTGACCGCATGTAATAAGTGTAGCACACTTACTGGGTGTTGTTTTCCTTACAGTATTTATTCACATATAGGGAGATGTGCGCTGAGCCATATATAATATATAATGTAAGATAAATGAAATACACATTTTATGTAAAAAGACACAACTATAATATTTCCACTTGTAATCACCACAGTTCACTGTTTAGTGAATAGATAGCATGTGTTAACTCTACCATGTGTTGTCACTTGGAGCAATGAAAAAAAAAACATATGGATTCACTTCAACCAGGTTTCAATGAGCATTAATGGCGCAATGGCAGGACAGTCATTCACTGAATCCATTCCAGCTGCATGTTCTACTAATTGACCCAAATGTATACCCCACACTTGGTTACAGTCTTACAATATCTGCAAATCTAGGCAATTTCAGCCCCATTCCACAGGACTTGAACAGAACTCAAATGGTTAAACCTTCATTTTAACAAAAATCCTATGCAACCTTTGACTATGCTGGCTAAAGAACATATGATCCAGTTTTTAAAACACTTACATTCTCTATAGAACATAAGCTTTGTTAGCAGTTTCAAGTGCACACAGCCTTGCCTTTATGGGGACAAAAATGTCCCAAAACCAGTTTGGTATCAAAGTACCATTTGCCTACTAAATGACCATTTTGCTTTTCTGTATCTTTTATTCTGTATTTTGCATTTTCACAAAGAGATCCACAAACATGTTCCAAAAACAGTTGCCGTCAGCCAGCTTTGACAGGACTATGTAGTTTTTAGGGTAATGTCCTGTCAAATTTGGGGATTTGCCTGCCAAGTATGCACTGTGCTCTAGCGACATTGTGTTTATCTCCTTGGCGTCATGCCTGTCTCTGCCAGTGGGCTTTAACAGGGGCACCATACGGTCGTTGTGATTCATTATCACAGAGTCTTCTTCCACCCACGGCTTACAGACTGAGATATATACGTCCTCACTGTCCTCAAGGACCATTTTAGCAAAGACGTATATATACGTCCTCCCTGTCCTCAAGGACCAGTCTAGTCAAGACGTATAAATATATACATCCTCGCTGTCCTCAAGGATGATTCTAGTGAAGATGTGTTTATGTATATGTCCTCGCTGTCCTCAAGGACCATTCTAGTGAAGACATATATATATATATGTCCTCACTGTCCTCACGGACCATTCTAGTGAAGATGTATACATATGTCCTTTTGGCAGAATGGGTTAAACTATGAATGACTCTAAGATATAAAATAGGTTAAACACCGGCTAGGTTGGAGCTTTATCTCCCAGGATCATGGAACATTAACTGATGTCAAGCGATGCCTCTATAGACAACATATTAAGTATTTCAAACCCAATGGGTTGAATACTTAAGCAAGAATTATGAATGTTTCTTGACACAGAATGTAAATTTGTGCAACTAGTAAATACATTGGTGCCAGCGATGGGAGCACTTATGTGAGACATTAGAGTCCAAAGGGCAAGTGACATTTTAGACAGTTAAAGTGCTAGAACAGGAATTGTTTTACAATAATAATGTCACATAAATTACATGGAGCATTTACCCTATTCTATACAGACCTGTTGAGTAGCAAAGTCCCAAAAAGGGAGCAAATTGAAAGCCAGTAGACTTCATTACCCTTTGCTAGGACTAGGGGGGGCTGACTCCAACTAACCTTGTACTTGATATAGATCTCAGAAAACAAACCTCTGTCAATCAAATCAACACCCAAAGGTCTGTGCCATTATCTGACCTTTTATAGATGTGAACCCTATCTGGATGGATACAGTTACTTTTTAAGACATTTTTTTATGACCTTTTTATAGATGTGAACCCTATCTGGATGGATACAGTTACTTTTTAAGACATTTTTTTATGTCCATGTAAGACTTTATTTGTACCTGTTTGCTCTTGAATAGCTGGTAAATGTTTGCATTTAGCTTTTTTGAATTGACAATTATATCTCATAATAGGAAAAAATACAACCAGAGATCAATAAATCTTTCATCAAAAGAATGAAATGAGTTTTTTCTAGGAGGGTTCTGTACCAAATTAAAACTACATGTTAGCATTACATATAATTTTAAAGTGCTATCTCCAAAATACATGGGAATTGTGGTGTTTCGAAAATGATGTGATTGCTATTCCTGATTTCCTTCTAAGTAAATTGAGCAAATAAGCCCACTGGAATAATCTACCCATTTGAATAATTTATAAATCTTTGAAAGAATGAAATTGGTATAAATAATACGTATAAATACAACATACAGGGCAACAGATAATAACATAGATAAAGACAGGGCACAGACAAAATCCATTGTTACAGAACTTAAAAGGACAGACAGATATAACTAAGACTACATACAGACGACAGGTCTAAGGAACGCACATACAAACAAACAAATATACAGGTACTAGCCTAATACTAAAGATTGAATGGTAGTGGTTTAGTTCACCTTTCTGGCAAGTCCCTAAGACTATGAACTAATATTAGCAAATGAATGACAGAAGTTAAACATTTACATTGCACAGAGACACCAACAAATCATACCTGTAGACTGAGCCGCACAGACTGAAGACTACAGAAACTGAACAGCGCACAAATGGGCCGGATTGCACAACTATACAAAGTGAAACAATGTGCAAAGAGAAACAATGAAAACCTGGAATGGAACAATAAACAGCAAGAAAACCAGGACTGGACCAGAACAGAAGAACAAAGGAAAATAAGTTAGAAACAATGAAAAAATATAACAGGATTCTAAGACATGGCTGAAACACTAGGACAGGGCTGAAACCCTATGACAGGGCATTACTATACAGGGCATCCCATTTAAAGGACTCTATGACAGGGCATCCCCTTTAAGGGACTATGACAGGGCATCCTATTTAAAGGACTTGGCAGATGACAATCTGGGGCCAAGTTTGCAGGTGACACCCTGGCAGCCACTCTAGGCAGGCACCGCTTTGGTTATAGCCTACCTGGGGCCAGGGTAGGCAGGTGCCATGCAGGACAGGACCTAAGGAACTAGGATGCACTACTCTGTGGCCGAAACTATGAAGTGCCACCCTGTGGTCAGAACTACAAAATTCCACTTCTGTGGTGGGAACTAGGAAGGTGCCACTCTGAGGCCAGACTATGGAGGTGCCACTTCTGTGGCAGGTACTGGGATGAAGAAAAACACAAGGATAACTAACAGAACAGCAAAGATCCCACGAACGAGAATAACTAATATGCAGAACAGAAAAGCAAAAGATAGAAAGAGAACCAGAGAAACTGAATACAAACTGAAACATGATGCATTCAGGAATGCATCCTGACAAGTATGTACCATGATTTATAATAAAGACATTTATGCTTGAAAAAAATGAGTATTCACCGGTCTGTATGTTTTATCCACAGATGCCCTCTAGGCATTGACCGAGCATTCTATTTTTTTTCCCTTTTCTGCTCTGCACCAATTTTCCACTGATGTAACACCAATGACAAATAGTTATTTAACTTTCTTGAGATACATTCAAAAATCAAAACATAAGTTACAATGAACAAAGCACAAGAAGTATCAGAGCTATGTTAAAAGCTTAGCTTTCTCAATGTACCCATGGTTGTTTTATTGCAGTAAATCCCCTGACATATCTTGCCATTCAAATTGTAGACATTAAGTTGACTTGGGCTTCAGGATTGCCCTTTGATTTTCAATTTAATATTTACATTTTTGGAAGGCAATGTACTTATGATTATCATCTTAAATAAGTACATGTATCATACTATAATGCTGACTTTATGCAGACATGCTTACACAGATAAAAGTATCAATACGGTGGATTCAAACATTAGACTAGTACTGTGTGTGTTAAAAAGAATTTGTGAAAGTATTGTGCGGATTCTCAAAAGAAACAATATATCTCAGACAGAAGATCCTGAGATCAAGAGTTACCCGACAGAAATAAAGTGTTCTAAGAGAAGTCTATGGGGAGAATGTTTATTAAATGTGAACTCAATGTAAAAATCAAAAAATGCCTGATACAGACAATGTGTTCCCCAATGTGTTCCCCTAACACATTTATTTCACTTGTCTGCCATGTGTTTGTCTAAAGAAAAAGTTCCACTGAAAACTTTGTCAACAAAGCTTGGCTTGCCAGACAGCTCATTTTTATGGTGATGCTATATAATTTATAAAGACTGCCCACCTCATGTATCAGAATGTTTCTATCTATCTAATTGAGCTTTGTAATCAGCACATCATCTCTATACCAAACTCTGCCGATTGCTGGTGCCATACAAATAAATGTTGATGTAATGAGTTAGAGAACATCCTCGTATTTCCTGTCACTACATTGTATGATGTAAATCCTGCGGTCCCATTGGCCAAATGTGGTCCTCAGTGGTTATTGGGCACCTCTATGGTGACAGAAAAGACCATAGAATCTATTCCATTACCTCATAAGCAGGGTCTGCCCCCCCGTCCTAAGTTTCTGCTGATTGGTTAAAGGAACTGTATTATCTTACATTGTTTTTACTGTGAATGTAGAGAATAAACAAATGACTGAAAATTATATCTACATTATGTTAGCAAAATAACAAGTAAATGCCTAAATTAGGGGAAAATGTGTCTGTGAAGTCTCATGTTCATGACATCACGTGTGGCTTGATATGCAAATGAACTGGTTTTCAATGGGAAATGTGTAATTTGCATACCGTGCCACAGGTGATGTCATAAGCAGGAGACTCCACAGACACATTTAAAACACATTTTTCTCCTAATTTAGGCATTTACACACAGTTTTGCTCACACAATGTATAGATCATTTTCACTTGTTTTCTATTCTCTACATTCACAGGGGATACAGTCCCTCTAAGAGAAAAGCACATCACTTTTTGAGATTCTACAGATAACCTTGAATAGACGCACTGGCAGTAGATAACACATTGTAATAAATTATAAATATAATAAAACATTCTCTCCAGTCTATGTATTTTCTTATTTATCAGGTTGTATGTAAAAAAAAAAAAAAAATCTATAGCTAGGGCTCTTTGTCTTGTAGAAAAACAACGATTAGCACTCCAGCATAGTAAAAAAGTATCAAGATGTATTTGTATCCTTGTATCGTTTTTGCTAAAAGTTTCCCCTGCCACTGATCAGAGCCCCTGCAGTGTCATGTACTTACAGACTGATTATCCACGAGGAGTACCTCCCACTCACCAGCGTCTGTGCTGTTAGCTTCCCATCCGGTTGCGCTAGGGTGCCTTGTCCACTGTCTGTATAAATCAAGCCATCTTGAACAACATGCACTGAGTCTTTGTTTACTTGGCATAGAGCATTAAAGATAAGAAATAAAAGGCATGGACACTTAGTATCTACATATTTATGGGTATAACTTGAGGTTCTTTAGATAGAAATGGACTCAGGATAATTTCTAATCACATGATTGTGACAGAATTAAAGGAGATTAGCCTCAAAGCCATAATGTCGTGTAGATGACATGGGCTGATGAAAGGGATGTAGAAGGGAGTAGTTAAGCGTGATAAGGGGTGGACACTAAAAGGGTAGATAAGTCAGGGAGGGAAATCTGTTACCCAAACTGCAACATTAACCAGGTAATCTTTCCCTCCCTTCCTCCTTCCCAACAGGTATGTATGACTATCCCTGTGCTTTTCATTTCAGGGGAATCTCTCTACGTATTGGGATGCCACGGCTCCATGGTAGGCCTAACGATCTCTGACACTGAGGAGGGTATTTATCAAGTATACAAAGGTTAAGTTAAGTACTATGGATGGAGTTGACAAATTCAATTGAGGAATCACTAAAATCACCAAAAGGTAAGCTGAGTCGAGTAGCAGGTGAGTAGAGGTGAGTAGCAGGTGAGTAGAGGTGAGTAGCAGGTGAGTAGAGGTGAGACACAGCAGGTGAGCTATACATTGTGCAGGAACAAATCTGATGAATTCACTTAGCAGGGGAACTATCCAGGTTTGTTCCTGCACAATGTATAGCTGAATTGGTGAGATGGAATGCTCATCTAATCTCAACTCACCTGCTACTCACCTTTTAGTAAATAGCCCCATATGAGTTAATATTTCGCTAAGGACATGGTTCCTGGGAAATTCATGGAATATCTGAATCCAGACGCACACCCTGAGAGTTAAGGGCGGCTGAGGAGACATACGTGTCCTGTTGGAATATGTGAAAAGTTTTTTTAAAGGATCTTTATTTTTTATTTTGGTTTATTGTTAAATTACATATTTTAATTAAAGCTGTGAAACCCCCTCCCCCCCCCACACACACACACTTTTCTAAACTATACTAGATATAACTAGATAGCTGTGGGTAGAGCGTGGCTGGTGGAAGTTCATGAAAATATATGAAGAACATGATTGCCATCAAAGTGGGTATGTTTGCACCTGACTTCTAGTTCTCCAGTGTCTGTGTTGCAGTCTATTTCCTAGGTATGTATGAAAATCAGATGGATGAAAGATGAATAAAGTCAAGATCAAGAAAAACCATCTGGTCAGATGATCATGAAACTTACTTCTGCTTCAAGAAATATGAAGAACTGCAGTACAATAATATATTACATTACATTACAATAATACTAAATGTGCAATCATTTTGGTTGAACTCTGGCAAATATATTATTTATTAGAAATGTAACCGATTTCTGTAGAATTTATATGCGAACTAAATTTGCTAAATAAACTTTTATTTGCCTTGGTCACTGGTTACAACTACAAAAATCTAAAGTGTAGCACTGCTAATTTGAAATATATTGGCTCTTTATATGAAATAAAAAATATATTAAAACATTCTAAAGAAATAATAATACATTGCAAACTTAAAGCATTAATCCAATTATAAATAATTTCCACAATAAATATTTTTTTTATTATTTTTTTATTTATTTATATAAATAATCATGTGTGTTTTTTTTTTTTTTTGTTTTTTTTTATTGTAGCTTTTTTTCGATATGCTTTTTAAACATGAATTTTATGTATTTGGAGTGATCCGTATGGTACGCTGTTCCCGTAACAAGGTAATTTTCTCCGCATTCCATATAGAATCTTTTTACCTGCCAAAGATGGTCTGACCTTTGCCCAGTTCCCTCACTGCTACAGTTTCCTTCACACTTCCCCGGGGGTCCCATTGCCCAACTTAAAAAACATTAAACGTTTTATGGATCCTTCACTGGAATGTACAGTGTGTTCGATTGAAAGCCCCTCCGTGCAGATATTTTTCACTCTTATGTTATTATCCAATGCTTCCTCTGTTCCCAGGTGTTTGTTTCGATATTATGTACTGCATTAAATCTGTGCTCCAAGTTACAATGTTGTAAAGAGTCCAGAGCTAAATAAAGGAAATGACACCACGTAAGCCAGAGTCTGTGTGCTGCTACAGCCAAAGGAAGAGTGGTCTCTGTGCAATATTGTTAGAACTGTCTCCTGCTGTGGGACTGCAAGTCTCATCACTCTTTACCAGTATATAAATCTAAAGAGAAAGAATTTGGGTATTTGTAGGATCCAGACACATTGTGGAGTAAAACAGACCCCTCCAGGGTCTACATCCCAGTGTTATAAGAAGTTAAAAGGTCCTTGTGCATCCTTGTTTGTGATATATGAGAAGGAGTCAGGATCTGTCGCTGCTCCCTCACAGTGTGGTTCAATAGGCAGAAACCAAAGAGGTCATGTACTAAACAAGTGCAGTGGGGGAAAAAGTAGGTAAAACATGAGTAAGGAGCAATTTGGGACTATTTGTAACATTTTGCCCTTGTTTTCCCTTATTTGCGCCTCTTCCATTTATTTTTATTTAGCGTGCATTTTTCCGATTACATTTGTGCGCGCTAAAGAGTTTTGCGAATATTTTGTGAAAAATGATTTGCAGGTGAAAATTACAACAGCTTTTAGCAAGTGCTATGAAAAGAGGTAGAAAAAATCTTTGCAAAATTGCCTTTTTTTATTCGCAATTTTGGCGTATGTACTATTGGAGTGTTAAATGTTTAGTACATTGCAATATGAGCAAAGCGCAAAAATAATTTTGCACATAAAATATATTTGCTTTTTTTTAGTACATGCCCCTCTATGTGAGGAGCTCTAACATCATATTCTTGTGCATTCTACTAACATGTTGCCTGATGATAATAACAACAAAGTATTTAGATAGAGAAACAATACGTTCTACCCATATTCTCTGGTTTTCAAGCCCTGGTGATGTTAATTTTATCCAAAATCCAGGATTTTACTATTACCCCATTTAGTGGTATTCCTTTTACCCTACCAGGAACTGAGCACACAACCAAAGGGATGAACAAATTCTGCAGATGGTGAATTAGCCAATCTCACCAGAATAAGGGGTGAAAGAAGGTAGTGACAGAGATTTGAGGATGCAAGCATGGACCTTGGAAACCTCCTCAGTGAACCTGAGGTCCTTCAATTAGACTTTAAGAGAATGAGATAGAGAGGGAAGTATATAAGGCTGGGTATAAGTGTAACAACTCTCCATTAAACCCTCTTTCCCCACCTTTGAAGAGATGCAGAAATCACATTGGATAATAAATCGATATTAAAGTCAGTGTGCTTGCAAACTATATCAAGAGTTAACTGACCTAGCGTTTAGCTGAATTAAACCAACTTTTCTCTAACTAGCTTGATAATGCTGAAATAGAGGGAAATCTGTCAACCAATTATAAGGTGAAAACAACACGTTCCTGTTTAACAGCAGAGAATTTCAGAAACAATGCTGAAAATTGAAAATAAATGTAAAATGAATATTTAACTGGTCCTTTGATGGCCACTGCAATAACATCGTTGTATCAATATCTGTAGATTTCCAAATAAAGAGCAGGAGGTAATATGATTATGAGATTACCTTTAAACACAATACATACAGCGCATGCTTTATCAATACGCAACACGTTTGGTCCATGGAGCAGTATTTATCACAGTGAGAAAGTTTCCAGGACAAGCCAACATATTGGATGCTCTATCTACTGGATAGCAATGTGTATATAAATACATATATTACTACACTGGCCTGTGCTGTTATTGATCTCTTGTGGACCATTTGCCTGCTGAACCAATGTATTTATTGATTTTTCTATGAAACAATACATGTCCCTGTCTTGTATTCAAGGTGTCCATGTAACGAATACTCTGCAGTTGCCAATGTTTGAAAGCAGTTTTGATCAGGCCAATCTCTCACCTGCCTCCACCAGGAAGGGAGATATGTTATTTAATGGATATCACTGCCCGTAGGCACCTAAAAGATTGAAAAATCAGGCAAATAATTTAGTGCAGCACCCCTAAGAGTTATTGGAGTATCTCAAAGTGGAAGCAGGAGACAAGCCAAGGAGGAAGATTGTGACCTGAGGAGAAGCTGCAAAGCACTGAAAGTAAAAAAAAAAAAAAGATTTTGTTTGTACTTGTTATCAAATATATGTATTTATTGGACAAGGGGGGGTGTTCTTATATTTAGAGAGGTTGGTGCAAAATAAACACATGTTTAAAGGGACTCTAAACACGTCGTCTGGTCAGTGACTGCCATTGGTTTTTGCATGGGATCAGGCTAGGGTCTCTCTCTTGGCTAGCAGTGAGAGACCCTCACATTTTGCAGATGGCAGTGTCAGTGCGCAAAACCAGAAACTGCAGAGGTGAGGTCTATAAAGATACACGTCGGGTCTACTCCAGACAGCTAGAACATGTTTTATAACTGCTTCCTTCAAGGTTGCAAGGGTTTAGTTGTCCTTTAAGAGTTCCCTGGTGGCTTGAATCACGTGAGGTGTGATCGCTCCTGTTTTGTCCCGTTCTGATGATGAATTTTGGCAATAATAATAGTTTGTACTTGGACAGATCAGTGTTCCATCTCTGTCCTCAGTTGGAACTCTGGTTCCTGGCCTCCTGGATTACTTGCACATGGAGGATAGTGATAGATCGATTCAATGCAGGTTAGATAAAAATATGTTTGCATCAGAAATGTAATGAGCAGTTACGCCATCATTCTCGTCTACCCCATTTCTACTAGAAAAATGTGACTGTGCACCGGCTGCGCCAGCATAAAAAAAGTCTAATTATTGTTTAAGCATTTTGTTGCAGACTTTGTTGGGTCTACTCAATAAATAAAGAATTGCAGGGAATTTAGATTTGGATTTCTTCTCCCATTTAGCTGCATTGGGTAATTTGTCCAACTCGGATACTTTGGCCTAAAGTTTAAAATGGCGTCTATATTATGTCACTTTATTGGCTACGATTCTCCGCCCCTCTTGATCTGGCTTCATTGGCACTGAACAAATAGTTGCATATTGAGAATATAAGTCTCCATTTTGACCCTTGTTTTTTTCTAAACGTATAAATCCCACTGTGACCACGTTTTCTATGAGAGAATCAGGCACCAGAGCAAATACCTGACTGAAGGAACCAAGATTAGACATAAAAAGAGCAGCACTACTTATACATGACCCCAATGTCGTGTGTCATAAACAGAACTAATGATTACTTTCTACTCTTTATAATAAACACATGAAGCCCTTTGCAGATTCCTTGTTCTCCGTTGTATCCGGCAGATTGCTAAAGCCCCCGAGTTTAAAATGATCTTTCTTCATTCTAATACTGGGGGGGAAAACGTAATTCCTTTCTTCCCGACCCTACCAGGGGAATTAAATTCACTCACTTTGCATAATTTATCACACACTTTGCAGTACATTTGGTGCCTTACGGCCAGTGTACCAGACAGTAAAATTGGCAGGTGCAGAGTCATTTTACAACCTATGTGGCTTCACTAAAAGAAGCAGATCGTCAGGTTTTATTATCTGATGAACGGTGCGTAACCTTTATCACATATCAAGTGCAGGGCAGGAAAGGAAGATGGCTGTGCGGCCTGCCTCGGCACAAACCCTCAATTCAGTCTGCAATTTCCAGCTGTCTATGAGCGGTTATCTGGCTATTGCATCTCTGTACTGGGCCGTGATTAAAGACTGTCTAGCACAGAGTGCATTTTCTCCAAAGAGATCCATGTTTAAAATCTATTAAGAGACAAAGGTGATTATTGTTGACCAGATTAGCATGTGTCTACCCAGAATCCCTTGCAGTGCTGGTAGCTGGTAGTGTGATTTCTGTTGGAAAAGCAGGCCTTCCTGCTTGTTGGGTGTGTGTGTGCGTGTGTAGATTTGTGTTTGATAATGCCTCGGATATCCACTAAATTTCAGGTGGAGGGTTTTTTCCATCGCCTTTAGCATCACTTAAATGGTTTATTTATATTAGAAACTTTATGTCCAGGGAGGTCTGAGATTGTTTTCAGATTCAGACATGCCCTGGGGAAAGTAACATATTAAAACTCATGAATATTAAACATGCTAACAGTTTCTCATAGGTTATTCAACATTTGAGGAGCTCTATAAAGAAAATGCCCCTCCGCCCCAGGGGAGAGTACCTAATGTATTTGGAACCTGGGCCAGATTCGATCTTTGACCACCACAACTCAGCTTCCTTTATAAGACCCAAATTCTTAAAGTTTTTTTA
The DNA here is from genome assembly GCA_036172795.1 of Pelodytes ibericus. NCBI lineage: Eukaryota > Metazoa > Chordata > Amphibia > Anura > Pelodytidae > Pelodytes > Pelodytes ibericus. The sequence continues at coordinate 18,107,567 of CM069864.1, read as the reverse complement.
AAATGCAGTTTGCCAGATAAACACATGGTGCCATATAGCTTCCTTAAGTATACAGCATCCACGAGACAGACTCATGGTGCCCCACTGAGCAAGGTCTGGTTAGACATATTAACCAAATAATAAAAAATCTAAAAGTATATTGTCATCTGCACTTCAACAGGTGGGGTGGGGTGGCATTTGGCAATGCTACAGACATTCTTGCATACACAAGGTGCAAAGGGCAGCGGTACAGGGAACTCTAACACTGTAGCATGGTTTGGGTACAGGGATTGAGGCAGCAGTGATGGAGAAGCACATCAGAGTGACAACTTGGGCGAACGCGGAGAGAGTCCTTGGGTGACGTGTCGGAGGCTGCCCTCTATACGTACATGTCCTTTACAGGACCTCACTTGAAAGCAGAGATAAAAAAAATGGATATGGAAAGGGGAATACCTAGAATTATTATCCTTACTTCCTCTGGAGCCTATTGACCTGAAAGAGGATGATAAAAAAGAGGACAAGGAAAAGGAGGCAGAGGAGAAGAAAAATTGGCACCGTAAGATACCGAAAACCTTTGGGAACTGGTTGCAGGCATTTTGTATACTGGCCAGTGCTCGGCCTTGTTTTGATCTAGATTTGATCTGGGATTCTTATAATATTGCCTTGCATGGCGGAGGTATGTCAAATAATTTCGTCAACGCCTAGTGGCTAACCCCAGGATGTAGTGGGATCAGATGGGTCTCAATCTATGGCTCAAACTAATGATGGCTCAAAAGCACTCGCAGTTTCTTGGGGGAACCAGTGTGGCAAGGCCTCTACCTCTGCGGCAGCTGCAGCCAAAAAACTAATTTGCTGCAATCTAATGACAGCCGGTGTAAATAGGGAGACTCGTGTTTACTTATTTGGGATAAGGGATACTTACGGATAATTTTGGCAGCAGCAGCCAAAATAATGTTCTACATTACCTAAATTCAATGTGAGCAACTTGTTCACAATAAATATGGGTAATACAGATCATTTCCATCTGGTAAACTTAACCATTCCACGGTGCTGCCAAGATGATCTGTCCGCCGCATGTAATCCCTCCCTCCCATCGCAGCACTCTGGGAATTACACCACCGAACAGCACGAAGGGGAGTATCCCTTGTACGAATTGACCCCCATCCCTGAAAAAAAAACATGGATTTTGGGTCATTTTAGTTTTTGGATCTTCGGATAAGGGATACTCATTCTGTGTATATGTATACACATATATACATACATATATACATACATATATACATACATATATATATATATATATATATATATATATATATATATATATGTATATACACATATACACACTTGTGTATTTAAAAGCTAATATCTCACTTCTAAATCTATTTTCTATATCTATCTTCTCCATATTTTTTTAAATAATGAACTGTTTAAATTGCTAATTGCTTAAGCACTCTTGCTTTTAATTTGGCATAATAAAAGGAAGATATTCCATACAAAAATACATAGCCCAGCAATTTGCAATTACTTGCTAACAGAGTGGAGGATGCTAAAAGTCCAATGCAATCCATGGGAAGCTGTCAGCCAGCTCATTATGTCCAGGACAAGCCTTTTCTCTGTGTTGCTTTAGCCGGATCTCTTGGCCGATGGGAGAAGAGCTCAGTCTACGAGAGACAGACTCCGGGATCAGCTAAATATCTCATGCCTCTTCACTACTAAAGCAATAACCATTTCTCAGTGTCATTCAATATTCCTGCAGGCATCCATTATACTCAGGAAACTCAATAAGTTCCATCAGGGAGAGAGTTACATGCTAAATAACTACATTTGGATATTTTTCAAATAAAAATATTAGCCGGTTAGAGGCGTTTTTGGACAAAAAAATTAAAATAACAATGGCCATTTTATTTCTCATTTAAAACACGCAAATGTTATTTATTTTATAGTTTCTTGTTTAGATCTTTGGTATCACTCTGGAATTTGCCGTTTTATCTTTATAAAATGTTTGCAAATATATAAGGGACATTTATTAGATTTGGGATTGCTACCTATTCCTCAAAAAACAGGGTGAGGACATGAATGGTGGATCCACTTAATGTCCCAATCAAATTGACCTTTAAGCTCCTCTGCACAGGTCCCGGGTGTCTGGAGCTCAGTTCTCATTCTCATTATGTTTTCACTTCTCACTGGCATGATATACAAATATTATATATATATTACTCATTTGTATACAAAACAATAGAGGTTGCACACCACCTAGTTGTTTCCATCCAGTACTTTGTGTTACTTTATTTTTTATATTTATCCATGGTCCTATCTTAGTGTGTAGTCTACATCATATTTGTATATCACACTGATGAGCAGACACATAAACAGATACACACACAAACACACACACACACACACAAACTGTCTCACACAGAAACACTCACACAAGGTGTCTTACATTGTTACATAGACACACACACACAAGCTGTCTCACACTGTTACACAGACACACACACACACACACACAAGCTGCCTCACACTGTTACACAGACATACAAGCTGCCTCACACTGTTACACATAAACACACACCAGCTGCCTCACACCATTACACAGATATACACATAAGCTGTCTCACACTGTTACACAGACACATACAAGTTGTCTCACATAGACACACACACAGATAAGATGTCTCACAAAAACACACAAGCTGTCTCACACTGTTACACAGACACACACACAAGCTGTCTCACATAGACACACACACAAGCTGTCTCACACTGTTACTCAGGCACACACACAACCTGCCTCACACTGTTACACAGATATACACACATATAAGCTGTCTCACACTTTTACACAGAAACACACGCTGTCTCACACTATTACACAGACAAACACACACAAGATGTCTCACACAGACACACACACACAAGTTGCCTCACTGTTACACAGACACACACAAGCTGTCTCACACAAACACACACAGATACACACAGAAGATGTCTCACACAGACACACACACAAGCTGTCTCACATTTTTACACAGACACACAAACACACAAGCTGTCTCACACTGTTACACAGACACACAAGCAAGCTGTCTCACACAGACACACATACACAAGCTTTCTCATACTGTTACTTAGACACACAACACTGTTACACAGATACACACACATACAAGCTGTCTCACACTTTTACAGACACACACACAAGCTGTCTCACACTGATACACAGACAGACACAAGCTCTCTCACACAAACAGACACACACACAAGCTGTGCTCTGTAGCTTTCATGACAGATTTAGGGAGGGAGGGTCTCTCGATGTGCAGTTACACTGCACGAACCATATTGAGCTGCTCCTGCCCGGGGTGTCAGTCTGAAGGGCAGCTTGCAGGGGGATGGAGCTGGCCAAGAGCAGAAATAAAAAGATTTGCCACTGCACCACATTGCAGCACCCACTGACCTTGCTCCCAAACCACATTGCAGTGCTCGCAGAAGATTACGTCACCTACGGGACTTGCCCTTGCACCACATTGCAGCACTCACTGGACTTACCCCTTCACCATATTACGGCACCCACTGGACTTGACTTTGCACCACATTGCAGCACCTACTAGACTTTCCCCTCCACCACATTGCAGCACCTACTAGACTTTCCCCTCCACCACATTGCAGCACCAACTGGAACTGCCATTACACCCACTTGACCTGCCATTGCACCTCCATACATAACACTATGGAAAGGGATAATGTCCATAAAAGGCCCAGTTTCACACAATGTTAGGACTGTATTATACATTAAATAAAATGTTGGGAGTTTTGTAAGCAACACATTATTTTCTACAAAAAGGTCACACCATACGGTGTAAGCCGGCTTCACTCACTGGCAGATAGCTCTTCTTATGAAAAATAAGCAGTAGGTGCTCCAAAAAGCAGAGGGTAGTCAGGGAAAAAGAATAATGGGCACTCAATGTTCCAATTCAATATAAGGTGCTTCAATAAGTGTAGATCCGACAAAAAGTGAACACAGAATGTGGGGAAAACGAAGATGCTCCTTACGCGTTTCGCCTATTGCTATGCTTAATCATAGGCCTTCTACCTTAAAACAATCTTGCAGTACCCTTTCGGAGAGTAAACTCTGTATCTACCCCTAATAAAAGATGACTGGATTTAAGCATTGCATTTGAAAGCTTTTAAGGGGAAAACAATTTAAAATGTATATTATGTTGTGTGCAGTTGTGGTCACAGGCTGCAGATTTATATTTTGATTGGTCTAGTGGGGGCTGACTATTAAAGAGCCCAATTTAATACTGGAATATATTACATCCACTACAAGTAGTGACCAGTGTTTACTGTTGTTTTTTTTTAAGGTTTTTGTCTGTACAGTATTGATCAAGGTGGGGGGACAAAAATATTTGGAGGCCCCCAACTAAAAATCAAATGTTGGCCTTCCCATATACAAGACATACTGTACATAACTTAAACTGAAAGAACTGAACATACCCAACATTCTGAATCATGCCACTGTGCCCCCATCCCTTTTGGCTCTGCCCATGCCATATTGCAGACCAGGAATGTTGACAGGTATTTAGGGGATGTCTGCGATATACATCCTGCTTATTGTAGATATTTGCCAGAGGTGTTTGGTGAAACCTGTTGGCATTCGGAGTGTTAATATCTGGAAATGAATAGAATAATCCTTTCTAATGATCCAACTGTGATGAAAGGCTCAGCTCTTTATGAAACACCAATTAGCTGATGACACGGCATGAACAAGTATGTGTGAACAAGTTGTACAGCAATATTCTTCATAATTAAGAATCCGTGGGTAGAACCATGTTTGTGCAAGTTAGGGATGAGAAGTTGACATTGAAAAGTAGGTTAATTCTTTGCAGTGGCATCACTAAAGTTGGTGTCAGTTCGGTAACTCATGCGGTCACCTCCATGGACCTCCTCCCACACACACTGCCCTACAGCACTTGCCACAGTGTAACATTGCACCACAGAATTTGACAAAATATCACACTGCCCCACAACATTTGCCATAATTTTACACAATTTCACACTGCCCCATGACATTTGACACAGTGTGACACTGTACCACAGCATTTGACACAATATCACACTGCCCCACAACATGTGCCATAATTTGACATAATATCACACTGCCCCACAAGATGTCCCATAATTTGACATAATATCCCACTGCCCCATGACATTTGACACAGTGTGACACTGTACCACAGCATTTAACACAATATCACACTGCCCCACAACATTTGACATAGTGCAGGGGTGTCCAAGTTTGTTTTGCAGTGGGCCACTTCACCGTAATTTTATTTGTGTGTGGGCTGCATTGATGTTTCATTTTGGGGAAAAAATGTGTGTGTGTGTGTGTGTGTGTGTATGTGAGTGTGTATATATATATGCACTTTGCTGGAGCGGGTGAGAGGTGCGGCCCGCATTTGGCCAGCACGTTGAACGCCCATGACATAGTGTCACACTGCCCCACAGAGCTCGTCACTGTGGTATATTGCACCACAGAGCTTGTCCTGTTGGCGCATTATAGCACAGGACTCGTTAACATTGCTGTTAACTTTATTGTGATGGAGCTCTGGGAAATAGTCAATCAAAAACAAATATTTAACTGTAAAGATCTTGATATGCTAAGAATAAAACGTTTGTTATCTAAAGAAAGCCTATCACCATTAAAACAAATGTCAAAACAAACGTCTAAACAAATTTGAAAGACTGATAGTGTAGTGCATGGGGTCCAGGTGGTAAGGGACCCTGAGCGCTCGAGATCAGCAGCTACATGGCAGGGTGGAGACACAGGACCTGGTGCTGGGTAACTGCAATCCCTTGGAGGTTTGGGACCCCAAGTTTTTGCAGCCACAACCTGGCCCCGTGAAGCAGCTGCTGTATCCAGGTCCCAGGGCTGGAGAAGAAATGAACTTAATGTCAGACAAGCAGGGCTAAAACAGAAAAGTAACTGAGTGATAGCAGAACTAAAATACAGATTGCAGGGCTACAGGTCAGAGGCAAGACATAAGATAAAGCATAAACCAAACTAAGGGTAAACAATACAAGGCACAGGGTTAAGGGACACAAGAGAAACATACAAAGGAACAAATATAAATACAGGAACTAGCCTAATACTAAAGATAGTAAAGGCGGGGGTTTGGTTCACCAATTGCCCAATTAGATGTTAGCTTTCCAACCACGTCAAGGTACCCCACATTAGGCAAGTCCCTAACAAAAGACATAATAGTAGCAAAAACAATAAAATCTAAAAGGCATACATAGAATAGACACTTAGACACAGAGGAAATACCTGTAGACTGCACTACTAAGGACTGAATTGAAACTGGTGTGGTTTAAATAGAAGTAAACTGACAAGGTAGAGGGAATCAGAAAACCTGGAATGAAACATAAGGACAGGCAAAAAGAAAAACATAACAGGAATACAGGGCAGGACAGGAATACTGGACAAGGACAGGAATACAGGGCAGGACAGGAATATTGGACAAGGACAGGAATACTGGCCAGGGCAGGAATGAGCATAAATAAACAAGAAAGCAAAGCAAGAAGGATACAGAAATGCCTGGTTACAGCCTGGATAAGCCTGCACAAGGGTGCATGGTTACAGAGAAGAGGGAGGGTTTTACAGATCCCACCCCTGAAGAACTGATAATCCTGAATGCTACACAGAAGCTACCTTTTGGTTTGTCCAGAAAGAAAAATGTATGGGTGATATTAAAACACAGATTGTTACATTCGCAGAGGTTAATCTGGATGGGGTTTTTTTGTAGAATGCAAGGGTTTAAGTAAATGGAAAGGCTGTCTTGTAAATGTAATATTTCCAGTTAAATGAGAAACTACATATTCTACGACTTTGTTGATCTGCCCCATTGTTCCGGCCCGACAAACCAATTAGATTTTCCTTATAGGAAATTTTTACAGGGAGTAATGATTTGTTCTGTGCTTTTAGAAATAACAAAGAACCTTTTGTCTTAGCTGTCCAAATATTCCATAATGAAGATGAATTAGCAGCCTGGGCTGTCTCTCCTCCTTTTGAACTGAAACAATTGAGTGGAATATTAAATTATCTTTTGCGCACTTAAAAAAAAAAAGTGTGAATTAATCAGCCCTTTCAAAGTTTTCATTGTCTCATCTCGCGTTGCCCTTTCCTAAACAGTGGAAAGGTTTGTGTAAAAGGCAAACAACTTGCATGACAAAAATGATTTGCCATTAAACATCCCAGATTTTCCTGAAACCTCCCGTTCTCATCCATTGTCCTGTTCAGTTAACATCCAGCCAATTATTTAAGTTGGTAGAGACGCGACACATCCTAGAAATTGTCACATAAAGACATATTTCTGCCACCTGTGGGTAAAACGTTTATTTTATTATCATTATCCCGGCAGATCCTCCCATAGAATTAAAGATGCATCTCATCCGGTTTTTATGCAGATTATGTAGAATGATGTGCTTATTTATCGAGCTGATTGGATGAGATAATAACCTATAGGAAAGGTAGGATGAGAGAGTAAATATTTCGGGGGTCACTATCCCATGGTTCCAACTTTATTAAGCAATAGCACTGACACTCCCTCTCCTAAATCTAAACGTAATGACATGTATTAAATACAAAAAACAGCCAATCGTGGCTTACAACAGAGACTGCTGCTTACTCATTAATTCACTTTGGAATTAGCGCTAGTAAATGCGAAACGCGTCACGTATCTGCTATACCCCACGATTTGCTGCTATTTGTATTTCACTACTTTTGGATCCCGGAGTGGTGCTTATTCTTATCCATCACTGACTTCACATGTGTCGAAAATCAACAGAGACTGCTGAGTATCCCATCTGAATTACTCATATATAGCGAGTGGTGCCCGGTATACATTTGCATCCCTCATCGCTGGTTGCATCCCTCATCGATGGCTTGCCTAAACTACTCTACCAAACTATTGTCTTGCAATTGTGCATGGACAGATTTTCTTCCATTAAAGAGACACTGGGGGATGCAATGGTGCAATAGGCATCCAGCCCCCTGGACTCTCCGTGGAGATTTCCAATTCTTTTGTGTTCTTGTCCTGTATATTATCCAAAGTCTGCATCCCAATTTGCTGGAGCAGTCCTGTTTTTTGGTGCACTATCCCATTAATTCTGGTATGTCCCAGTATGGCTGCCACTAGTAGAACACTATGAATAATGGATTTAGTAAAGGAGAACTATAGGCAAAAAATGTTATATTTTTATTTTATTTATTTTTGTTAAGTTATATTTCATTGAAATATTGCATTAAGTGCCGGAATTTTAAATATAAATGCTTGAAAGAACACAAATAAAGTACCTTACTGAGTATTCTTTTATCCATGAAGCTCTATCAGGGGGCGGACATGTTGTTTAGAATCTTGGGTCAGGCGAAAGAACATCTGACCCAAGATGTCTGCCCCCTGATAGAGCTTTACAAACAGAGAGGGTTCAATAAAGTACTTTATTTGTAGTTTTACAATAATGAATTTCTGTTTAAAATAGCTACACTCTGTGCAATCTTTTACTTAAACTTAACTTTTTGCCAACCATTGTTCTTCAAAGGCACAAAGTGCCAGAAGCATAGAATGGCAGGGCCCCATGATGTCCCATCCCTGCATGAAAACTGCAAAGGTACACATCTGAAATTAGACATAAATAAAAAAAAATTCCAACCAGAATCCTAATTAGCAAGCAACATGTAACCTTTAAAATGTGAGAATAGAGTGTAAGGTTCAGCTTGCTGGTAATTCTGTCCCACGGTAGAGTTAACAGATGTGTTATATATAAATTTCTTTCTCTCGCTTCATTCATTCTAATTTATTTATTTTACACCATCTATTTGCATAGTCTTTATGTCAGTGCAAGGCAAAGATTAATGATCCCCCACAATCCGCACAGAGAGCCTGCTTTGACATGTCTCTGCCAATAATTAGGGAATTTATAAGCATCAGGGAGGAATCAGACATCAGCAGAACTTCACTCAAAGGCATCTGTACATCTGAAAAAGCCTTCAATGTCACAGGAGATCAACTCTGCAGCAGGAATGATCCTATTGATACACTGATACCCAGCAATCACTTTAGCTTTCATCTCAATGAATTGCAGGACAACTGTAGCAAAAAAAAAAAAATTGTTAGATTATATTAAGTGTAAATGATTTATTAAGAAAGAATACAAATAAAGTTCCTTATTGAGCCTTCTTTACTCCATATCGTTCTCTCAGGGGGCAGACATCTTGTTTAGAATCTTGGGTCAGATCTTCACCTTGGTTCAGATGAACAAAGATCTGACCAAAGATTCTAAACAAAATGGCGGCCTCCTGGTAGAGCTATATGGGGTAAAGATGGCTCAAAAAGGTACTTTGTTTGTATTCTTTCAATAAAGCATTTCTGTATAAAATGTCTACACTTTGCCATCCTTAAATTAAACAGAACTTCATTTTTTTGCTACAGTAGTCTTCTAAGTAAAATACTTGTTTGTAATTCAGAAAAGGCACTAAATATTATTATTAAGATAGGTTTATTTGTGTTTTTTTTAATCCTTAAAGATAATTTTTTTTCAACTTGCGCTACTAATGTAGTGAAAAATGAGTTATCCCCAGTGTGAGGGTAAACTGGCAAGTATGTTGACAGTATATGTCAGTTTATCCTCTGATCAGTCACTTGCAGAAACAGGTAGCCCAGTGTGACAATGACTGGTTCTCTGTGCTAAAGCGAGACCCTTGTTTACAGACTCTGATTAGACGAGCGGGGCGAGCAATCCAGCCAGCCAGCCCCATGACCGGTTCTGCCTCAGCTTGGAGGCAGAGCCAACAGTAAACCCACATGTATAGCTAAAGATACACGTCGGTTTACGTGGTAGAAGAAGACACTTTTTATTAACCCTTCAAAGAAAACATGGGTAAAAAAAACGTTTCCTTGTCCTTTAACCCCTTAACGACAGATGACGTGCCAGGCACGTCACGGCAAAATGAGGACTTGCCGACATGTGACGTGCCTGGCACGTCATGGACTAAATCAAGCAAAGAAAGCGATCTAGAGTCGCTTTCTTTGCTCTTTCAGTGTTGGCACAAAGCCTCTATGTAGAGGCTTTGTGCCACACTATTCAAATGTGCAGGGGCGCCGTACGATCACCCCACGAGGTGATCGTATCCGCCATATTAAATATGGCGGCGCCGCCTGCACAAACGATCTTAGGAAGCGAACAGCGTTCGCTTCCTAAGATCAAAAGGTGTTGCTGAAATGCCTGGCCGTGTAGGCATTCAGCAACACCTTAAAATCGTTGGTGTGATCTTCGTGGCCGCTCCGATGAGCGGCCACATCCTCACGATGGAAGGGCAGCGCTGCTGTAAAGATGGCGCTGCCCTTCTGCTGGAGCCGGCAACGGAAGTGACGTAATGTCACTTCCGTTGCATCAGAGGGGGGGGGCTTCACTCGGCAGACCCTATCAGGGTGCCGATTAGAATGGCAAGTGCTCAGATGAGCACTTGCCATTCGTTGTCAAAGGCAATATTTACAAATATTGCCTTTGACAGTGTTAGATCTGCCTCCCTCTCCTCACTTGCGTTCTGGTGAGGGAGAGAGACAGATCAGTATTGTTATAGTCAGTTATATTAGTTATTTTCTATATTTTAATAAATTGTGAGACCCAAAGGCTTTTTTCAAAGCCATTCCCTGTGTTTAACCCCTTCCCTGCTTTTTGATCACTGTGTAAAATAGTGATCTTGCACACCAGCACATTTTTGCTGTCTGTGCAGTTTTTTTTAGAGGTTAATATTTTTTTACTGTATTTATTACAGTGCTATTAACCTCTTCTTTGCCGTAGATCATTGCTTTTCATTGATCCGGCTTGCAGCAGTACTTTTTTGCTGTCTGTATATTTTTTTTTTGAAACCCGCTAGGGGCAATTGAACCCGCTAGGGGGCCACGTAAAGTAAAATTTTAATACATTTATATTATTATGTCTGAGCGCATGTACAGCGCTGAGGAGGCTTATGCCATCCTCGCCTCAGATTCTGAGGCCACTGACACAGGGTCAGATTTTGACCCTGGTCAGTTTACCGATACATCTTCTAGTGATGTATCAGTGGCTGCTGGGCCCCCTGCCACAAGGAGTCGTGAGACTCCGGATGGCAGTGCTGCTGAGGAGTGGATAGTGCCTAATCGCTATAGGCCAACTATCCCTCCTTTTACCCCAGTTCCTGGCATCAGTACTGATGTTACAGGATTTACTCCCCTCCAGTTTGTCCAAATTTTTCTGGGGGATGATATACTGGGGGAGATTGTCTCCCAGTCTAATCTATATGCCCAGCAGTTCCACGCTGCTCACCCAACTTCATTTTTGGGAAGGCAGCAATGGGTCCCCATTGACGTGCCAGAATTTCTAAAATTCTGGGCACTAACAATGTTGATGGGTATTATAAAGAAACCCTCCATTCGCTCCTACTGGAGCACAAGCCCCATCTGCAGTACCCCCATTTACGCCCAGTCTATGGGCAGGCAGCGGTATGAAATGCTTCTTCATTTCATGCATTTCAATGATAATAGCCTGTGTCACCCTAGAGAGCACCCCCAGTTTGACAGGCTATTTAAAATCCGCCCCCTGATTACCCACCTCTCTGCCAGGTTTGCAGAGGCTTATACACCTAAAAGGGATATATGCGTGGATGAATCTCTGATGAAGTACAAGGGAAGGTTGAGATTCAAGCAATATATCCCTTCCAAGCGCTCCAGATATGGAGTGAAGGTGTATAAGCTCTGCGAGAGCGAGAGTGGGTACACTCAGGCCTTCCGGGTATATGAGGGAAAAGATAGCCATCTTGACCCTCCAGGCTGCCCAGAACATCTGGGAGCAAGTACCAAGATTGTGTGGGACCTTCTCCTACCCCTTATGAACAAGGGGTACCACTTGTATGTTGATAATTTTTATACAAGTGTACCACTGTTCAAGTTGCTTTATTGTTTTGAAACAGTGGCTTGCGGTACTATTCGTTCTAACCGCAAAGGGTTCCCACAGCAATTGGTACGTACCCGGCTACAAAGGGGGGAGACCTCAGCTCTGCGCCAAGAAGAGCTCTTGGCATTAAAATTCAGGGATAAAAAGGATGTGTGCATGCTCAGCACCATCCATGATGAGAGGACTGTGCAGGTTGCAGTCCGTGGCAGAGCTGAGGTCATCCAAAAGCCAGTGTGCATCAGGGCCTATAATAGGTATATGGGTGGAGTTGATCTGTCAGATCAACTCCTACAGCCCTATCTTATTATGAGGAAGACGAAGGCATGGTATAAGAAGGTCGCAATTTACCTGCTACAAGTTGCGACCTACAATGCGTTTGTGTTGCACAAAACAGCAAACCCCGGAATTAAGCTGTCATTTTTACAGTTTCAGCTTCAGATAATTTCGGGGATCTTATACCAAGATGCACCTGGTCCCCGGGCGGTGATTGGGGGAAACAGACTTGGGGCTACCCATTTTATTTTTAAAATTCCCCCAACTGACAAGAAGCAGAACCCCCAGAAAAGATGCAGAGTCTGTTATAGCAGGGGACAAAGAACGGATACAACCTTTTATTGTCCTGACTGCACTGGGAAGCCAGGACTCTGCATCGGTACCTGCTTCAAAGTGTACCACACAGTTGCCCATTTTTAATTTTTTTTAGTCCTTTATTTTTCTGCCTTTTATATTTTTAAGTTTTACTGCTCCAGATTTTTAGTTTTTATGTGTACTGCTCTAGAGTTTCAAATTTTATAAACACTCTCAATTTCAATCCAAATTACCACATCTTACAACTGACTGAACCTTCCCAAAAATCCTGGCAAACCTATGCATGGGGGGCATGGATGTACTCAGGAGGCCTGGCAGAAAACAAACTGGGGTGTTTTCTTGAAGTAACTTAGAACAGGCTCTCCTAAATCACAGTCAAAATGCAATGTATGTGTAAAATATTGTTTTGAAAAAAGACCACCAAACACTTCCAACAACTGATTTTGCAAACATGGTTGCATCAAAGACATCAAAACACCCCATATGCAATACCTTGGGGTGTCAACATTTCAAATATATACAGCTTTCTGAAAATCAAACTAAATTGGGGTATGCAATGGGCCCCAAACTAAAGATAGGCCTATCAGAACATATACGCTCAATTTAAAACCAAATGACCAAGTTCAATAATTGTGACTGAACCTTCCCAAAAATCCGGCAAACCTATGCATGGGGGGCATGGGTGTACTCAGGAGGCCTGGCAGAAAACAAACTGGGGTGTTTTCTTGAAGTAACTTAGAACAGGCTCTCCTAAATCACAGTCAAAATGCAATGTATGTGTAAAATATTTTTTTGAAAAAAGACCACCAAACACTTCCAACAACTGATTTTGCAAACATGGTTGCATCAAAGACATCAAAACACCCCATATGCAATACCTTGGGGTGTCAACATTTCAAATATATACAGCTTTCTGAAAATCAAACTAAATTGGGGTATGCAATGGGCCCCAAACTAAAGATAGGCCTATCAGAACATATACGCTCAATTTAAAACCAAATGACCAAGTTCAATAATTGTGACTGAACCTTCCCAAAAATCCGGCAAACCTATGCATGGGGGGCATGGGTGTACTCAGGATGCCTGGCAGAAAACAAACTGGGGTGTTTTCTTGAAGTAACTTAGAACAGGCTCTCCTAAATCACAGTCAAAATGCAATGTATGTGTAAAATATTTTTTTGAAAAAAGACCACCAAACACTTCCAACAACTGATTTTGCAAACATGGTTGCATCAAAGATATCAAAACACCCCATATGCAATACCTTGGGATGTCAACATTTCAAATATATACAGCTTTCTGAAAATCAAACTAAATTGGGGTATGCAATGGGCCCCAAACTAAAGATAGGCCTATCAGAACATATACGCTCAATTTAAAACCAAATGACCAAGTTCAATAATTGTGACTGAACCTTCCTAAAAATCCGGCAAACCTATGCATGGGGGGCATGGGTGTACTCAGGAGGCCTGGCAGAAAACAAACTGGGGTGTTTTCTTGAAGTAACTTAGAACAGGCTCTCCTAAATCACAGTCAAAATGCAATGTATGTGTAAAATATTGTTTTGAAAAAAGACCACCAAACACTTCCAACAACTGATTTTGCAAACATGGTTGCATCAAAGACATCAAAACACCCCATATGCAATACCTTGGGGTGTCAACATTTCAAATATATACAGCTATCTGAAAATCAAACTAAATTGGGGTATGCAATTGGCCCCAAACTAAAGATAGCCCTATCGGAACATATACGCTCAATTTCAAACCAAATTACCAAGTTCAATAATTTTGACTGAACCTTCCCAAAAATTCTGGCAAACCTATGCATGGGTGGTATCCCTGAACTCAGGAGATGTTGTAAAACACAAATTTGGGTATTGTTTGGCAGTGACATATACCAAAATCTCAGAATACATGCCTGAAATACTGTGTGTGTGGAATAACAACACAAAAATAAATACTACCCAAAAGATTGACAAAGGCTGGTGGTAGAATTAGTGTATGGAAAGTGTAAAAATACCACCATTTGAAATACCCTAGGGCGTCTAATGTTCAGAAATATATGGTTTGATGGGGTAAAATACACAGGCTGGCTTCAAAAATGTCCCAAATAGGACAAGTCAAAAATCCAATTTGGAAAACCAGAATGGACAAATTCCAAATGTGACTTTTAAACCCCCAAACAAGGTGACAAACCTATGCATGGGTGGTATCCCTCTACTCAGGAGATGTAGCTGAACATACATTGAGGTGTTGTTTGGCAGTGACACATACCAAAATCTGAGAATTCATGGCTGAAGTACAATGTGTGTGAAAAAAAACAAAATTACTATCCAAAAGATTGACAAAGGCTGGTGGTAGAATTGGTGCATAGAAAGTGTTAAAATACCACCATTTGAAATACCCTAGGGTGTCTAGTTTTCAAAAATATATGGTTTGATGGGGTAAAAATATACAGGCTGGCTACAGAAATGTCCCAAATGGGACATGGGTGCAGGTTGTCTGCAAGTCAAAATTCCAAGTTGGAAAACCAAAAAGTGCACCTCTCAACTGTGGCCTTTTAGCCCCCCAACAAAATGACAAACCTATACATGGGTGGTATCCCTGTACTCGGGAGATGTTGCTGAATACACATTGGAGTGTTTTTTGGCCGTGACCCATAGCAGGAGCTTTGAATTTATATCTGAAATACAATGTATGTGAAAAAAAACACACAAAAAAGTACTACCAAAAAGTTTGACAAAGGCTGGTGGAACAATTAGTGCATGGAAAGTGTTAAAATACCACCATTTGAAATACCCTAGGGTGTCTAGTTTTCACAAATATATGGTTTGATGGGGTAAAAATATACAGGCTGGCTTCAGAAATGTCCCAAATGGGACATGGGTGCAGGTTGTCTGCAAGTCAAAATTCCAAGTTGGAAAACCAAAAAGTGCACCTCTCAACTGTGGCCTTTTAGCCCCCCAACAACATGACAAACCTATACATGGGTGGTATCCCTGTACTCGGGAGATGTTGCTGAATACACATTGGAGTGTTTTTTGGCCGTGACCCATAGCAGGAGCTGTGAATTTATATCTGAAATACAATGTATGTGAAAAAAAAGTACTACCAAAAAGTTTGACAAAGGCTGGTGGTACAATTAGTGCATGGAAAGTGTTAAAATACCACCATTTGAAATACCCTAGGGTGTCTAGTTTTCAAAAATATATGGTTTGATGGGGTAAAAATATACAGGCTGGCTACAGAAATGTCCCAAATGGGACATGGGTGCAGGTTGTCTGCAAGTCAAAATTCCAAGTTGGAAAACCAAAAAGTGCACCTCTCAACTGTGGCCTTTTAGCCCCCCAACAACATGACAAACCTATACATGGGTGGTATCCCTGTACTCGGGAGATGTTGCTGAATACACATTGGAGTGTTTTTTGGCCGTGACCCATAGCAGGAGCTGTGAATTTATATCTGAAATACAATGTATGTGAAAAAAAAGTACTACCAAAAAGTTTGACAAAGGCTGGTGGTACAATTAGTGCATGGAAAGTGTTAAAATACCACCATTTGAAATACCCTAGGGTGTCTAGTTTTCAAAAATATATGGTTTGATGGGGTAAAAATATACAGGCTGGCTTCAGAAATGTCCCAAATGGGACATGGGTGCAGGTTGTCTGCAAGTCAAAATTCCAAGTTGGAAAACCAAAAAGTGCACCTCTCAACTGTGGCCTTTTAGCCCCCCAACAACATGACAAACCTATACATGGGTGGTATCCCTGTACTCGGGAGATGTTGCTGAATACACATTGGAGTGTTTTTTGGCCGTGACCCATAGCAGGAGCTGTGAATTTATATCTGAAATACAATGTATGTGAAAAAAAAGTACTACCAAAAAGTTTGACAAAGGCTGGTGGTACAATTAGTGCATGGAAAGTGTTAAAATACCACCATTTGAAATACCCTAGGGTGTCTAGTTTTCAAAAATATATGGTTTGATGGGGTAAAAATATACAGGCTGGCTTCAGAAATGTCCCAAATGGGACATGGGTGCAGGTTGTCTGCAAGTCAAAATTCCAAGTTGGAAAACCAAAAAGTGCACCTCTCAACTGTGGCCTTTTAGCCCCCCAACAACATGACAAACCTATACATGGGTGGTATCCCTGTACTCGGGAGATGTTGCTGAATACACATTGGAGTGTTTTTTGGCCGTGACCCATAGCAGGAGCTGTGAATTTATATCTGAAATACAATGTATGTGAAAAAAAAGTACTACCAAAAAGTTTGACAAAGGCTGGTGGTACAATTAGTGCATGGAAAGTGTTAAAATACCACCATTTGAAATACCCTAGGGTGTCTAGTTTTCAAAAATATATGGTTTGATGGGGTAAAAATATACAGGCTGGCTACAGAAATGTCCCAAATGGGACATGGGTGCAGGTTGTCTGCAAGTCAAAATTCCAAGTTGGAAAACCAAAAAGTGCACCTCTCAACTGTGGCCTTTTAGCCCCCCAACAACATGACAAACCTATACATGGGTGGTATCCCTGTACTCGGGAGATGTTGCTGAATACACATTGGAGTGTTTTTTGGCCGTGACCCATAGCAGGAGCTGTGAATTTATATCTGAAATACAATGTATGTGAAAAAAAAGTACTACCAAAAAGTTTGACAAAGGCTGGTGGTACAATTAGTGCATGGAAAGTGTTAAAATACCACCATTTGAAATACCC
Source organism: Pelodytes ibericus (assembly GCA_036172795.1). Classification (NCBI taxonomy): domain Eukaryota; kingdom Metazoa; phylum Chordata; class Amphibia; order Anura; family Pelodytidae; genus Pelodytes; species Pelodytes ibericus. Next base: position 18,090,280 of record CM069864.1, on the reverse strand, counting down.
TAGGGTGTCTAGTTTTCAAAAATATATGGTTTGATGGGGTAAAAATATACAGGCTGGCTTCAGAAATGTCCCAAATGGGACATGGGTGCAGGTTGTCTGCAAGTCAAAATTCCAAGTTGGAAAACCAAAAAGTGCACCTCTCAACTGTGGCCTTTTAGCCCCCCAACAACATGACAAACCTATACATGGGTGGTATCCCTGTACTCGGGAGATGTTGCTGAATACACATTGGAGTGTTTTTTGGCCGTGACCCATAGCAGGAGCTGTGAATTTATATCTGAAATACAATGTATGTGAAAAAAAAGTACTACCAAAAAGTTTGACAAAGGCTGGTGGTACAATTAGTGCATGGAAAGTGTTAAAATACCACCATTTGAAATACCCTAGGGTGTCTAGTTTTCAAAAATATATGGTTTGATGGGGTAAAAATATACAGGCTGGCTTCAGAAATGTCCCAAATGGGACATGGGTGCAGGTTGTCTGCAAGTCAAAATTCCAAGTTGGAAAACCAAAAAGTGCACCTCTCAACTGTGGCCTTTTAGCCCCCCAACAACATGACAAACCTATACATGGGTGGTATCCCTGTACTCGGGAGATGTTGCTGAATACACATTGGAGTGTTTTTTGGCCGTGACCCATAGCAGGAGCTGTGAATTTATATCTGAAATACAATGTATGTGAAAAAAAAGTACTACCAAAAAGTTTGACAAAGGCTGGTGGTACAATTAGTGCATGGAAAGTGTTAAAATACCACCATTTGAAATACCCTAGGGTGTCTAGTTTTCAAAAATATATGGTTTGATGGGGTAAAAATACACAGGCTGGCTTCAGAAATGTCCCACATGGGACATGGGTGCAGGTTGTCTGCAAGTCAAAATTCTAAGTTGGAAAACCAAAATGCGCACCTCTCAAATGTGGCCTTTTAGCCCCTCAACAACATGACAAACCTATGCATGGGTGGTATCCCTGTACTCGGGAGATGTTGCTGAATACACATTGGAGTGTTTTTTGGCAGTGTCCTATAGCAGGAGCTGTGAATTTATGTCTGAAGTACAATGTGTGTGAAAAAAACCACACAAAAAAAGTACTACCAAAAAGTTTGACAAAGTCTGGTGGTAGAATTAGTGCATGGAAAATGTTAAAATACTCCTATTTGAAATACCCTAGGGTGTCTAGTTTTCAAAAATATATGGTTTGATGGGGTAAGATACACAGGCTGGCTTCAGAAATGCCCCAAATGGGACATGGGCACAGGTTTTCTGCACATCAAAATTCCAAGTTGGAAAACCAAAAAGCGCACCTCTCAAATGTTGCCTTTTAGCCCCCCCAAAACATGGCACACCTATGCATGGGTGGTATCCCTGTACTCAGGAGAAATAGTAGAATCTATTTAGCAGGTTTTTTCATTGACATTTGTAAATGAGTCAAACATTTTTCAAATAAAAGTCAGAAACTAATTTTTTTTTGTTATTTTTCAACATATTTTATTAATTTTTTTATATAATATTATAAGATATGATCAAAATTATGGTATCTAAAGAAAGCCCTTCTTGTGCTGATAAAAACAATATATAATTTTTGTGGGTACAACAAATGACAAATGAGAAGATTACAGCTAAACACGAACAGCTCAGAAATGTTAAAATAGCCATTGTCCAGAATGAGCAAAAATGTTTCAAAGGCTCTGTCCTTAAGGGGTTAAAACTAAATAAACGCTAAATGTTTATAGAGGGTGACGTTCCAAAACATATTGCAGGAAAGAAAAAGGTAATTACTAGAGTTGAGCGGACACCTGGATGTTCGGGTTCGGCCGAACTTCGGAAAAAAGTCAGAGTTTGTGCTCGAACTTGACCACGAACCCCATTGAAGTCAATGGGGACCCGAACTTTTGGCCACTGAAATGCCTCTAAAGTCCTGGAAAGGGCTAGAGGGCTGCAAAATGAAGTAAAATGTGGGTGAGTGTCCCCATTCATACGAATAGGTCAATTGATCTATTCGTATGAATGGGGACTCTATTTCGGTTTATAGAAAGCCGATAGTATTACATGTATTCCATAAGCCGAAAGTCTATAAACCGAACGATGTTCGGTTTATAGACTTACGGTTTATAGAATACATGTAATGCTATTGCTATTCTATAAACCGAAAGTCTATAAACCGAATGTCGTTCGGTTTATAGACTTTCGGCTTATGGAATACATGTAATTCTATTGGCTTTCTATAAACTGAAATAGAGTCCCCATTCATAAGAATTTCTTATGAATGGGGACTCTATTTCGGTTTATAGAAAGCCAATAGCATTACATACAATGTAATTGCCGAACCCCGAACTCCAACACGGACATACAGTGAAATGTCCGTGTTCGGGTCCGGGGTCCAAAAACCGTAAAGTTCGGTACAAACCCGAACAGTGCAAATCGGGTTCGCTCAACACTAGTGCTTACCCCTATAACAGTGTTGTTCAACATTTATTATGTTGAGGGCCGCAAACCACCTTCCAGGTCACATCGGCCTGCGGGGGTCCATCAACAATCTATAAGATGATAGCACATGGAGAAAAAAAGTCTCAAAACAGAGGAATAAAATAATATGATTCTGCTCCAAAAAAAATGAGCAATAAAAAATATGTCCTTTTTCAGTAAGAAAAGATTTGTTTTTAATTACACACAAAATAGTAGAACCGTGTGAGTTTACACATGTACTGTGCCCATGAGTGGGAACCAATACATATACAATAAATACAGCGTGCTAGTTTTAAAGTGATGGCTTTACATAGATTAAAAGACTTGTTCAAGATTAGCTCCACTACACTTATGACATCACCAAGATTCTGGAATAGGTTCCACTGTGATGTCACAATGATTCTTTATTAGGTCACGCCTGCTTGGTTGGTAGACGCCTGTTTTATCTTCGGTAGATTTGGTGTATTTGAAACATTTGCCAATTCTTAGGACGAGAATTTGTTTTCGGGAAGATTATATAGGAAAGTGTAGTACTGTGCAAAGGCCTTTCCCATCTTTAAAGGTGAGAGATTTGAATTATTTTCTCATTTATTTTATTTGTTTTTCATTTATTCTGTCTTAATTGGATACAGCCCGACAGAGATTTTCAAACACCCTCAATTGTAGGGGTTCCTTTGGGGGGGGGGGGGGGGGAACAAGCAAACATTTTATAGTTTATGTGGATGATTTCATATTAACCCTTTATCAGCCAGAAAATCTATAAAAAAAGGTTTCAGAATGTATTAAGGAGTATAGTCATTTTTCAAATTATAAAATTAATTTAGAAGAGACCCCTATAAAATTCAGTTTGGGCAAATATCAGGAAGAAACCCTGAGGGCAGACTATAGCAATAATTGTACAAACAACAGTATTCAATACTTGGCTATCAAGTTGAATACAGACTTAAATAAATGAGTGCAGACCAATTACTACCTACTAAGATCATGTAAGATGAGAAGAAGGCATTTGTCACCCATTAGGGTTTATAATGAGCAGCTGGGATAAACAGGTAAGGAAGGACCAGAAGGTCAGAGATATATGAGATAGAGAGGTTTGGTCCAAAGCCAATGATGAGTTCCCACTGGCCCATGTAGACTGCCCATAATGGGAGCTCCAATATATTTGTTCTCAAGGAATTCGGAAATCTCTCTACAATATTACTATTTACTACTTCCACTGGACAGTTTGTCAAGGGAAATTTCCACATTTATTGCCATTTGCCTACGCCTGATCCCCTCACACATGAAACTGGACTCCATGTTTGCTTGATTCAATCCCTTTATATGATTAAAGCTTTCTACCCTTTTTCCTTCCCCTCTCCCCTCTCTCCTCTTTAGACCGAATATTGTGGTGGATAGCTTGTATTTCTTTCAAGATCAAATTGCAAGATCTCCTGTCAGGTAAATATCATTTATACGCCTTGCTTGATAACATTATAAACAGTGAAAGGGATCTATGATTCTATCTTCCAACTGGCTTATTTTCTGTATCTAAAAATATTTTTCAGACTCGGACTGGAATGGCCTCCATTAAAAACTAGTGGTTTTAGAGGTTCTGGGCGACATTGTGTTGGATGGATCTTGTCTTAACTTTTGTTTCTTTCCAAACCAGATATCCAAAAATCTGCTTTGTTCCTTGGAAGGACATCATTCACATGGAGAGAGAGATTCCTATAAGAGTCATTAGGGAGAAAATTGGGTAAATATAGAGGTCTATTCAATAACGAGTGAAACATTTCAAACTGGTGGGTTGGGGGTGTGATAAATGGGTGAAATACAATGCTACCTAACTTTACAGGTTAAAAACCACATTGTTCCTTTAAAAATGTATTATAAATGTATTACATGTTTATGGAAAATGATCATGTTTTAGGATACTAAAAGTACTGTTTAGTTTAGTTTTTTTTCTCCTTCATTTGGATCAACAGCAATAGCAAGAATGGGAAAAGTGTTAAACCTGATTTTTGCTGATTAAACTCTGGGACAAAGTTCTAAAAAGTGGAGCAGTCACCATGACACCCACCAGAATGTTTCTGCAGTTTAAACCACTTTTAGCATCTTGCAACAAAATTGAGGGTTTTTTTAAACAACCCCCAAGTTATTCATTATCCTGAGAGAAAATATTCTATAATGTCTTCTTCCAATCTTGTCTCACACCTCAGAGACCACCAGGAATGATCTCACCTTTCTATGAGATGGCTTATAATAGGGTCTGTAGGGAGCTCATAAATAATCTAGAAATCATTTTCTAAACACTCTTCTGTCTCTCAAACATCACTCTAACGCTTCCTATCTTCTATCAGAAACAGATGCCCGTATCGGCTGAATACAAAGCCGATACGGGTGAGACCAAAACTGGTGACCATAGACAGTAGGGAAGGGAGGATGTTGGCTTTAAAAAGAAAGGAGGAAGAAAAAGAAGACAAGAGTGTGTTGTAAGTACAGCAGCCCTGTTTCTTCTGCATCACGTTATCAGAGACACAAATATATCCGTTGGGTGTACTAAATATTAGAAAACCTGCTGGGTTTGACCAGGAAACTCTGGGTTTGGCAGCAATGTACATGAGCTCTGACCCATCTCCTATGAGGAATAAGGGGGGGGGGAGAAGGGTTCGTGGGAAACATTGGGTCTATTTTCACAACCTCCCTTCTAACCATTCCTACTTTTGGAACAAACATCACCATTTCTGGACAGGGTCATCCCTTTTTTAAGGTTTCATATCCTTTTGCAGCCTGGTCATACCCAATTATTTAGACCAGCCTCACTTTCTGCTATTAGGGACCACTCCCATATGTGCACTGTTGCCTCTAATGCAATTACTGTTCCTTACCATTGTGCTGAGAGTAATTTATAATTGGGTGCCCTGTACGTCCAACCCAAAGAAAATACCCCCAATACCAGTACAACATTATTCCTTGTGGGGTTTAAAAGGACATTTGGTTGTAATTATCAGTTCTTGATGTTTCATGTTTAACAATCAATTTCAATTTCACATTCTTTCCAGTCAATTTCGACAGAAAGTGGTGCCCAAGGAACAAACGGATGAGGATGAATGCTGGTGAGCAGAAACAAACTCTAGCCCCAACCCACAGATGTGTTTAGGTTTTCCACTCCTCAAGACCAGAATTACAGTATTACTTTGCATAAGCATCAAGGGAAATAGAGTTTACAACAGCTGAATTGCCAAACTTTAGGTGACAAATCGGGTGCAGCTGTTGTGTAATGTCATGATGCAACACACAGCATAATTACTATCAGTATATAGTCTGCTAGCCACATATGGTGGTATTATTCTGATCTAATAATCTCCCATTCAGAGATGGTGGTATATTTTTCAGTTTATGGTTTGCCAGCCACATATGTTGGTATTATCAGTATATATTCAGCTAACCACAGATGGTGGAGATATTATTATCAACTTTTAGCCTTCCCGCCATACATGATGCTTTAATTATCAGTATTTAGTCTGCCAGCCAAAGATTAAGGTATAATCATCAGTATATAGTCTGCTAGCCACAGATGGTGATGGTATAATTATCAGTTTATAGTCTGCCAGCCCCAGATAATGGTATAATTATCAGTATATATTCTGATAACCACAGATGGTGATGGTATAATTATCAGTTTACAGTCTGCCAGCCATAGATGGTGGTATAATTAATCATTAGGTCAAATGGTGTAAGTCTGATTATTGTAGAATAACAAAAGTAATGTGATAATAAAAAAAAGAAAAGGCAATCGGATAGTGGGCATTAAAGTTATAGTACTTGGGTGGTCTCCAACATGTGAGACTAGAGAAATGGTAAAGTGTTGCTTAACTCTAGATTATTCTTACTTATTAAGATAACACAAATATACTGCAAGTATAATCATCATAGCCATTAGCTGGTATTTATGTATATATCAAGGTGAGACTTAGAATCCAGGATATACGGTATATTCGCATATTAGTCCTTCATTTTTAGAATATAATTAGGACGTTTGTTAGATAAATATCGGGTAGAGGACCTGGAAGATGATGATTTATTACTGATAATATTCTCCATTCAATTTGGGGATTTTCCTCCCTAAATTACTGTTCCTTACCATTGTGCTGAGAGTCATTTATAATTGTGTGCCCTGTACGTCCAACCCAAAGAAAATACCCCCGATACCAGTACAACATTCTTCCTTGTGGGGTTTAAAAGGACATTTGGTTGTAATTATCAGTTCTTGATGTTTCGTGTCTAACAATCACTTTCAATTTCACATTCTTTTCAGTCAATTTCAACAGAAAGTGGTGCCCAAGGAACAAACGGATGAGGATGAATGCTGGTGAGCAGAAACAAACTCTAGCCCCAACCCACAGATGTGTTTAGGTTTTCCACTCCTCAAGACCAGAATTACAGTATTACTTTGCATAAGCATCAAGGGAAATAGAGTTTACAACAGCTGAAGTGCCAAACTTTAGGTGACAAATCGGGTGCAGCTGTTGTGTAATGTCACGATGCAACACACAGCATAATTACTATCAGTATATAGTCTGCTAGCCACATATGGTAGTATTATTCTGATCTTATAATCTCCCATTCACAGATGGTGGTATATTTATCAGTATATGGTCTGCCAGCCACATATGTTGGTATTATCAGTATATATTCAGCTAACCACAGATGGTGGAGATATTATTATCAACATTTAGCCTTCCCACCATACATGATGCTATTATTATGAGTATTTAGTCTGCCAGCCAAAGATGAAGGTATAATTATCAGTATATAGTCTGCTAGCCACAGATGGTGATGGTGATGGTATAATTATCAGTTTATAGTCTGCCAGCCACAGATAATGGTATAATTATCAGTATATAGTCTGATAACCACAGATGGTGATGGTATAATTATCAGTTTATAGTCTGCCAGCCATAGATGGTGGTATAATTAATCATTAGGTCAAATGGCATAAGTCTGATTATTGTTAAATAACAAAAGTAATATGATAATAAAAAAAAGAAAAGGCAATCGGATAGTGGGCATCAAAGTTATAGCACTTGGGTGGTCTCCAACAGTTGAGACTAGAGAAATGGTAAAGTATTGCTTAACTCTAGATTATTCTTACTTATTAAGAAAACACAAATATACTGCAAGTATAATCATCATAGCCATTAGCTGGTATTTATGTATATATCAAGGTGCAACTTAGAATCGAGGATATACGGTATATTCGCATATTAGTCCTTCATTTTTAGAATATAATTAGGACGTTTGTTAGATAAATATCGGGTAGAGGACCTGGAAGATGATGATTTATTACTGATAGTATTCTCCATTCAGTTTGGGGATTTTCCTTCCTAAAGTGATTTGGTTAAGATTCTTCTAACATGTAAAGTCACCTTTCATTTCAGGAATCAAAGCAAATTTAAAACCTGGAGTGCTGAGAAAGCACTCACGCAAATTCCCATCATCAGGTGAGATGAATCTGACAAATCTGTTCAATTAACATTAGACTTAAGTACCAATAATATCACTTCCCATTCGTGTATTAATGGATACAGTTACGAGTCTTCTAACATGTAAAGTGACCTCTCATTTCAGGAACAAAACGAGATATGGCTAAGTTGACAATTTGTGGGACCCCTGGGGTATACAGGAAGATGAATGAGAAGAATAAATAAATGTACATTAAATAAAGAAACAAATCTATTTTTATTAATAGTACAGTGAAGGCCCTTTTGGCGATGGACAGGGGTCATCATGGGCACTCTGACTGGTCTACCCAGTCCATTCAGGGCAAACTTCAATGAATTGTGTGTTCTGAATGCTTGGGGAACATTTGCCACGTTAAAAAATGGCTGACATGGCATCAATTTGGTTTATTGGTGCACCTCCTCAGGCTTTAGTGCTGCACAGGGAAACCACCAGGAAGCTGGGACCCCCTCTAGTTTAAGGTATTCTGTGTCCCCCTGATATTATTTGATGCAGAACATGCCAGCCCCCCCCCCCCCCCCTTTACATAATTGCCTCAGCCCCACCTTCCCACCTTGACATATAATATTAGCTTATATTTATGTGGAGGATATGCATCAGCCCAAACCCCCCATCTCCACTTATAATTAGGGTTGCCAGTTACCCAGTAAGTATTATAGCTAATATAATGGCAATGCAATGCCCGGAATTTCGCTTGGAGAAAGGTAACAGCTGCTGCCTCTATCTCCCCCTTGTGCAGAGCCTTCCTCCTTCCAGGACACTGTCTTGGATTTAGAGAATTCGGCTCTTGCAGGGGAGAGAGTGAAAGGGGAGGCAGCATGCCTCACTGCCATGCCGTGACCTCTCTGCACCTGACCAGTTCTGCCTCCCAGTTGGTTGTCGACCAGACCGACACCCAATGACATATGAGGGAGCATCCAGATACCTCCTTCCTGCAGCTGCCATGAATGGTACAAGTTCTGTGTGAGTGAGAGAGAGAGAGACAGTCTGTGTGTGAGAGACACTGCATTTGTCTGTGTGTGTGAGAGACAGTCTGTGTGAGACAGCTTGAGTCTGTATGTGTGAGAGACCATCTGTGTGAGAGAGGTAGCTTGATTATGTGTGTGTGAGAGACAGTCTGTGTGAGAGAGACAGCTTGAGTCTGCATGAGAGACAGTCTCCATGAGAGAGACTGCTTGAGTGTTTGTGAGATGCATTTTGTGTAAGAGAGACAGCTTGAGTGTGTGCGAGAGACTCTGTGTCAGAGAGACAGCTTGAGTATATGTGAGAGAGAATAATATCCTAACACTTCACACACTTAGTTACCCTTTATATAGAGGCATGGTTTCCTCCACGTGTTATATAGAGGGGAAAACAAAGTAAAAATACAAAATAGTGAAGTATGTCATATACAAATAAAATTGTGATGGTAAAAACAAAGTCAGACCACTCACATTTCCCTAAGCGCTATGCTCCAGGAGCCCATATAGGGGTATGGCAAATGGCACTTTCTATCAATAGATCTTCACTCCAATTCAATATGAAAGTAAAGGTAAGGGGAAGGGGAACAGGCTTCAGGAAAACACGTTTTAATAAAGTATAAAATCAAAAATAGAGATTTTACATTAAAAGCAGTAGATTTCAAATGCAGGTAAAAGTCTGTTTAAAGTGCTCGGTGTCTTGTAGCAGCCAGGTCTCCTCACTGTGCCATTTGTCATACCCCTGTATGGGATCCTGGATGCCTTTTTTACTGAGCATTGGGCTCAGGTAAATGTGAGTGGTCTGACTTTGTTTTTGTACAGATATGTCTGCAAATTCTGACTAGTTTTAAGTGTGGACAGGCGCAGGAACCCAAATGCCCTTGCTATTGTAGATTAATAGGAACAATATGAAAAAGATGTCTTTGTGATTGACTGACAGTAGACGCCAAACAAGATATTATTTCAAGAGAGAGTGTATTAACACTACCAAACAACACATTATCACAGGCATTTTGCTCCCCCTTTTGCTACAGCATTTGGTTTTCATTTTGCAAAGTCAGAGTTGAAACTCTCGGCCATTAATCAGTGGGATGGCACTAATTGACTGATATGACTCTTCCCGGATTAACAAAACGTGGGAGGCAGAATCCAATTACCTGCTCCATTTTCTGCTAGAAGAAGCCATAACGTTGTGATACAAAATATTGAACTTTGGAATTTACCAAATAATGCCATATCCCCGACACATGCGAGAACTGCAACAAAACAATAACCCCAGGAAGAATATCAATAAGGCTGTTATTATAGCAATGTATGTACACGCTAGTCAATAAAACATTATTACTGTAACTTGTTGGAGTCATTGATTTTCCGAGTGAACAATGGCCTTACAATCGTACATTGGGTCCGCAGACATCTAGAACATGTTTTGGATTTCGCTGTGCAAGAAAAAGTAATCTCAGAGGGGAGATTCAAGGTGGAGATGTAATGGGAATACATAGAAACTTATATATATCTTATACCTATTAAACTATAGCAATAGGGCATACTAGATTTTGTGTGTAAGTGGTTGGAGTGTTCATCTCACCTCAACTCTCAGCTATTCACTTTAACTCACCTGCTATTCACTTCAGCTCACCTGCTACTCACCTTTTAGTGAATAGCCACATATGTGTTATGCAGAGAGTGGTCCCTAATAATTGCATTTATTGTTTAAATCCATACAGACCCTCAGCTATTATGGTCAATATAATCTAAACAGCTGAGAAGAAGATCACAAAGTGGTGAAGTTTCAAACTATAATAACCCCAATTCAAAAGATATATAGACATATACATAGACAGATAACACATAGATAGAGCAGTATCATTAAATAGACTCAGGCATTTGTTTTATAATCAAGAGAAAAGTTGGACAGAAAAACAAAAAAGGCCGAAAGCAGAATGAGCAAAAATCATTCATTCACATTTGTTTCATTTGTTGCTCCACTCAGGAAGATGCAGTTTACAATCAATAGATATGTCAGAAGATATTTCAATAGACATTTCGGCAGACATTTCAATAGACATTTCGGCAGACATGTCAGTAGACTTTTCGGCAGACATTTCAGCAGTCTTTTCAGTAGACATTTTGACATTCCAACTGCTGCCAAAATGCCCTTGAAATAAACTGAATATAATGGACAAATTTTGTCCGAAATGAATGCATCAGTGGCCAAAATTCATTTCGGATGGCATTAATTTGTAATGGCGGTGCACAGGAACATTAGGTAGGTTTATAGGCAGACAGATACAATAGCCTGTCTCTGGGAGCTATAGAGGTAATATGCATTATGCAAGGCCACTCTATTCTTCTAGCAGGAGGAACTCACCAGGTTTGCCCCTGCACAATGCATAGTTCAGTCAGTGAGATGAAATGGTCACTTCCCCTCAACTCACGCTGCACCTCACACTTCAGTGAGTAGCACCTGCTGTGCCATCTTTCCCACTGTTCCAGAGAAAGGGTTAAATTAGAAATAGCTGAAGTGTGTCAATGGAAGTTGCATTAACGCCAAACTCTGCGATGACCCGTCTCACCTCATATTTTATTGTTTCTGTCTTTTTCATTTCCAAAAACCAGACATAGTCACAAACCTTAGTAAAGTCTGCAAGAGCACATTCCTCTGTGAGCTTCCAGAAGTCAGCCTGCCCTAATTTAGGGCAGGCTGAGATCCCATGGCTTCTTCTTTTATTGCTAATTAGCTGTATGGGTTTCTGACGTGGACTATTCTTGTAGACAGTGGAGTTCGGGACCCCATTGTACAAATATTTCTTCTTTTTCTCCAGAAACGATTTTTTTTTAGTGATTCGATTTCAATACTTTTCAATAAATTGCATGACTCTTGGGTTACAAAGGACTTTTAGACATTATAGGGTCAACTCCGGTAGCTTATCAAGCTAGAGCTCCGAGTTTCATACCCAATTGGATTGCTTTGGTGATTCAAGTAGTGTTCAAATTATCTTGATCTCCTGTTCTTTATGATCTTGAATTGGCACAAAAATAACCCAATTCGAGTTTGGCTGCTGAAATGATAGCCTCGGTCCTCCCCATATGGGAAGGACTTTGGCTTGTTCTGGGAGGACCGAGGCTATCAGTGAAATAGCCAAAGACTTCCCAGAGAAGTCAACGAGAGGTCTTCAGTTATAGCAGCGAGTTTCAATTATATATATGAACATATTCCACAACTGTTTCATGCTTTCGTATGTGACACTGTGCACTCACTGAATAAGAATATTATATGATTTAAAGCATATTAATATGGACAGTCCACCTCAGCAGTGATTCTATAAAACATTGATGTCCAAAGGGTGGGCCAATGTTTATGTGTGACTTCCATCTTGGCTAGAACAGCCTGTAGGTTATATCCCATTACTTCATTAAATTAATAATGTCCGAAACTTCCAACCTAAGCTTCTGCATTGAATGCGTGTTACAAAGTTTTACAACACTGCTATAAAGGCTCCATAACTGATAGAAACAAACCATTTACACAACATGTATTTCATTTATTTATAAAGTTTTTTTTACCAGGAAGAAAACATGTAGGTTTATCTCCTTTTCAAGTATGCCCTGGGGAACCAAGTCCTTAGCGATATTACACACATTTCGACATTAATAATACCGTAATTATTACATATATATATACAAGTAAGTTGTAACCTAAAAGCTGTAAAATTACGTTTTTTTAAAGCAGTCTTTTCAAGGGATCTTAGCATTTTCTGGATGTGATGTTATTTGTAAGGCTGGGTCACATTCAAGGAGCTTTGCAAGAAAAGTGTCCACCAACAATTCCTTTTGGCTTGGGGGACAGCTTGTAAGGGGCTAGAGGATTGTAGAGTGTGCGGGGGGCAGAAGTGAGCATGGTGCTCAGGTAGATTTTTTTTGTAGAAGGGCAGCATGTTCTAACCCCCCCAAAAAAAATTCCCTTTCCATCTTTTTTTTAATTCTTACGAACCCATCTAGTTTTATTCAGGACGAATATATATTCGGGGAATATTTTTTTCCCAGCTATTAAATCAAATACTTAGACTAGTGAAAGCAGAATCATCTGTTCGGTTCACATACGTTACGGGCATCCAAAAAAAAAAAGACGCTGTATCTGCCAGTCATCCATCACGTCTGCAGCTGCCTCCGTCTTCCAGGGTTAAACCTGACGGAATTAATCAAACACGTATGGCACATGCTGAGAAAGTTTAGGAATTAAATTAAGAAGTAGACCACAGTACACCTCCAAGTCGGTGCTGATTTTCCATTTTACTGAAATTTAATTAGAGGGAAAGCGAGCGAGAGTGAGTAAAGACGGCTAATTGAAAATTACACCCTTTGCTTCGGCGGAGCTCGCAGGAAGACTGAGAAATAGAGAGACGTCTGTCTCACAAGGGGAAACGATGTTAAATGCTAATATCTGCAAACCACAGCTATAAAAATGTAAGGACATACAATAGGCTTTATCCATGAAAGAGAGAACTGCAGAGAATTGTGAATGAAATTTCAAACTTCAGGCCAAAGTAGCAGAGCTGGAAGAACGTATTCAGCTGAATGAATGTTTCCAATTCCCTGCAATACTCGTTCATGAATAAAGCTCCTAGTGTAGCCTCTTTAGAAGTAAGGAAGAAGCGTTCCTTTCTGTGGGCAAATATTCAAAGAAAGTAATAATATATAAGAACATAATCATGTGTTTTCAGATCAGGGCCACTTTAAGACCCCAGTCGGCCCTGGGCAAAGTCTTTAACAGTGGGCCCCCTCGACTCAATTTTTCTAAAGTCGCATTGTAAAATACTGTATGTAAATGTAAACTTTTTAATATTATATGCAACTATTTTCATATCACATTCAACTATTTGTATATGTAATAAAATGTTATTGAAAATTTGCATTTCTTGTTTTTATTCCCTTTTTCTGCACCCACATTGCACCTAAAGGACTTAACACAGCACCATACAGAACCCACAGCACTTGCCATGCACCTATATTGTCACTTTCCCTCATAGTACATGTTATTTTACTCCACAGAACATGCCACAGCACCACTTTCAGTACCAATTAACATGCTAAAGTCACTTTGTCATTAACATATGCAACAGTCAGTTTGCCTATCAAAATATTCCACCATTTGTCCATTAAAAATGCCACAGCTTGAACAGTAATATGCCAGTATTATTTTGCCATTAATATGCCACCGCCAATTTGCTCATTAATATGTCACAGTCTGTTTTCCATTAATATGCCAGTATTATTTTGCCATAAATAAGCCACAGCCAATTTGCCCATTAGCATGCCAGTATTATTTTACGATTATTAAACTGGTATGACTTTTGCCATTAATATGCCTGTGTTATTTTGCTATTAAAAAGCCATAGCCAATTTGCCCAGGACCGTCACTTACCTTGCCCAGGGAACCAAAGCCATCCTCTGTCCCTGTTTGTGGCTGTTGCACATTAGCGCGACCACGAGGTAGGCCAAATCCCCGGCCTCGAGTTGCTAGTCACCCGCTCATGGTGAATGCAACTACTTTCTAGAGGTGTAGGAGGAGGGGCTTACTCGCGAGAAACGTTGTGCGATTGGATGCTACCAAGGGGGCAGGGGAAATAGGGAGAAGTGGCTGTACTCCTTCTCCCTATTCATAACATGGTTCAGGGGCGGTCCCCGGGTGTAAAGGGGAGAGGTCCTTGATCAGCAGCCCTATAAAAACCCTACACTCACCTTCTTCATTTCTTGCTTGTTGAGTTGTGGCGTCTGTTCTCAGTCCCATTCCTTTGTGATTTACCTGATATTCATTGAGACCTTCCTGTGAACCGACCTTGGTTTCTTCACCTGGACTACCCTCATCGTTGTAACCCTTCCTGGACTTGACCCGCTTTTTGATACTTTGCTGCCTGCCTCGACCTTTTGGATTGGACTGACTACTCTTTTGCCTTACCCCTTTTGTTGTGTCACTTCTGGTATTACCTTTTTGGCCACCAAATCTCCATACCACGCTCCTTATCCTTGAACCTCACAATATGCCAGTATTATTTTGCCAATTAATATTCCACAGCCAATTTGCCTAATAATATGCCAGTATTATTTTGCCTAATAATATGCCACTATTTTTTTGCCATTTAATATGCCCCAGCCAATTTGCCCAATAATATGCCAGTATTGTTTGGCCATTAATAAGCCCCAGCCAATTTGCCCAATAATTTGCCAGTATTATGTTGCCATTTAATATGCCACATCCAACTTGCCCAATAATATGCCACCCTCCACCCCTCTTCCCCAGTACTTACCTCCTGGCTGCTCCATTTCCACGGCCGTCTCCTGCGTGCATTCTTCCCTCTCCTCCCTGCGCGGAAGAGGGAAATACAGTCACTGCATATGACGTACTGTCATATCCGGTGGCAATGGGTTTTTTTTTTTTTAAAAACCAGTAGATGCAGCTGCCAATAAAAAAATGTTGAGCAGCAATTCGCTGCTGGGATAGCGGGACCATGGGTGTCTAATGGGCGACACCCGGGGCCAGCGGGGGCCCCCTTAACCGGCGGGCCATGGGCAAGTGCCCAGTTTGCCTATTGGTTAAAGCGGCCCTGCGGCAGATAAGAACCATTGGACCCATCCAGTCTGCCCCCCCTCCTCAATTTTTTTACAATTTATTTGTTACTGGTCTTATCTGATATCTAGTTATCTGTTAAAGGGGCAGTCCGCATAGCTCATTCTCTACATCTTATGCATGCTTTCAATATAAGTGAAATGGAATTATTTTTATTTTAAAACAATTTATAACTCTTCTGTCATCTCACAATGAAAATAATTTCACTGGGCCCTCTAAATACAGTGGCGTTAGTGAGAGGAAGGACACAGGAGGCCTAGTGTATCTCTCTGCAGCAGTTGTCGTGCTCTCCTCCAAGAAACAGTTGTCATGTGACTTTAACAGTGCTCGTTTAATAAATGGTTTTTTAAAAGCCCCGCAAAACATTGGGTGTTCATGTATATTTCCTGCACTATCAAGAGGATTAAGAAAAGGTGCAGTCGCTGTTGGTTACGTTTAATGGCAGTTGCAGTTTCGATTTTTAGACCTTGGCCACGCAGGCGCAATGGCTTCTGGCACATCCATACTGTAAGTAGCCATTGGAGGCTGCACAGACTCCCGAAGTCTGCTCTGTACATAGGCGTACACACCAATTGCGCTCGTGTGTGGAGCTGTGTGCGCCGTGTTTATACATGACCTGGATAGTATTAAATGTTTGTGTGTATGCATGCGTGTGGGCATTGTATGTGTGTGTGTGTGTACAAGCATGTGCTAATTTCCAGTGTTACTGGATCATTAGCCATCAGTTAAAAAAACGGTTGGAATAAAAATTCCGGTCAACATACAAGCTGCCTCTAAAGCATCATTTAAACATTTTTGACTCAGTAATGGATAATGGATTCTTTAATAAAATGACAACCCCTGCTTTGCCATAGCTGACACCTGCCTAATAGGGAACAAAAAAAACAGAAGTGCATTTGGAACACATCCCAGCTGGAGAGAAACTCTACCTTTAATGTAAACTCATAGAAAATAAAATCATCTTTCACTTAACAAGCTTAAAAGGTATGTAGACAGTAAATGGTGATGACTGATTTGGCATTTAATGATTATTAAAAACGTGTATATTAAATCAGGTTTTACTGCATTGCAATCTCTAGTCTCTTTAATCATACAGCGGTGGTACACTGAGAATAAGAGCTTAACCTCATGTATGTTCCAGACATATCCTGTGTCTACATACAGTTGGTTTCAAAGGACCTACCTGATATGTACTGTGTTTAAATGAGCTCCAGAAGTGATCAGTGATTGCTTTAGTCGCATAGGGGGGGTTTTCTGCAATGCCTCAATGTTGAGGCATTTAGGAACACTCAAATCAGGTGATGGGGTTTTTGTGTGATCACTCTCTGGATCAATATCAGTGATCGCTAACTTTGCTATAAGGGTGTTGCTGCACTCAACATTCAAGTAAATAAAAAACTAAACTTTTTTTTGTTAGTCTTATGGTTATGGTTATTTTTAGGGTTACAATGTTACTATAGGTAATTCGGGGGAGAAATGGTTAGAAAAAACAATGCGCTATTTGCCGTTATTGCCCTATAACTTGCAAGAAAACAGCATAAAACATGTAAACATGGGGTATTTCTAAACTCAGGACAAATATTTTAATATATTTATAGGGTGTTTTCATTTCCTTTTGTAGATATCTAAAAGATTTAGATAACTAAAGAAAGCCGAAATAAGCAATGTATAGTGTGTGTGGGTACAGTAAATAAGAGGAAAACAATTACAGCTAAACACCACAGAAATGTTCAAAACAGCCTCTGTAAAGAACTTTCCAAATGCTGAAAAATTGCTTAAAATATTTACTTCGGTGCTTGGTATAGAAAAGTGCTTTATTGTTCCGGTAAAATGCAATATTCTACTGAGTGACATGTGATTTGGTCTGTGCTGCAAGGTATCATGGGAAGGTCTGGGACCCATAGCTGTTAAATTAATGTTTTCTTGTGTTTAAGAAGTGGGTTCATTGTTTACTCTGAGACCCAGCTGGAGACTTTGATCAATAGACTATTACTGCCTGGCTTTTATTAAACACGAGTAGAAAGGTTAAGATGGATCTTGATAGCAGCAATTTCTTGTTTTTAAAGGAATAAGTAGCTATTTTAATGTTATGACAACCTTGATGCTGGTCAATCACCATGGAGTGCAAACACTTGATGACTCTAGATTTGCTGGCAGGATGTCAAGACCCATAAGCCAGGGTATGTCAAAAGAACATGACTGTGAATAGCAAAGAAGAGAAACAGAGCGAACTCAGTGACTTTTAGAGCAGGAGCGTAGGGCATGGAGGAAAGAGAGGAGGGGCAGACTGGAGTACAAAGATGTGCTCTAAATCAAGGAGAATGTCAATGATTGTATTAATAAAAATAGTGAATTGTCATTTTCAAAGTAATATTCGTATTTTGTAAATATTACATGGCCTGGTAAACTATCATAACTTAACAGTGTGGCTGATTGAACTGTTTATTTAGGTAGGATGAACATTATAAAAACCTGGACTGTTTGGGAGCGACATGATGAGTGCATTCCCAGGTTAGGTGTCAACATGTGCATTTTGGTTTCAATGGAAAAGAAAAACAGATATGTGTTTAACAATTACATGGTCTGCATTGTCTTTGAGAATATTTTGTTTTAGCAGCTTGGCTGGGCGATAAGATATGGACCCTGCAGATGTTGAGGGTAGCCACCCAGTTGTATTGATAGGTAGGCCAGTGCAGTGGGCAGCTTTTCCCATTTGTCTTGTCAACAGGAGATATCCAGACTTAGTTGTGTATACTAGTTCCAGTCCTGATAATATATGAGACAGGTCTTTTGCCAGAGGAGCTATATATCCTGTGAGCTGCCGGGTGTTGGGTGACTTCCAGTATGCAAATGAGATACAATAAGTGCAAAAATCTGTATTAATGTCTTTAATGTAAACGAGCATTAATCAATTGCGGACGCGTAAAATGATTTGCTGTAATGAAAAAATGAAAAATGTTATTCCGTAATGCAACTTTTCAAGTGTTCTCCCAAAGAAAAGTGCGAAATGATTCATTCAGCGGTATAATTTAATATATACCTTCTTAAAAAATACCCTGGCAATCAGCTGGCTGTGATTTATACACAAAACGAAAGTTTATTCTTCTTTGCCACGAACACAAGGAACAGCCAGACAAGCATTACAACTAAATGCAAATGATGTGGATTACAGAACAGAGAATACCAGAGGGACTGAAGTGCTGTGACTCTGCCTGGCTGAGCATGATGGGAAGGGGGTAGGCACCAGCATTGTTCATGATGGTCAATTACTGGACTTTGTGAAGGACAATTTAACGATGTTTTATGGGTTATGTCGTGGACTCTTAGCCTATACCTTATGATGTTGTATGGGTTATGTCATGGACTCTTTGCCTATACCTTATGATGTTGTATGGGTTATGTCGTGGACACTTTGCCTATACCTTATGATGTTGTATGGGTTATGTCATGGACTCTTTGCTTATACCTTATGATGTTATGTGGGTTATGTCGTGGACTCTTTGCCTATATCTTATGATGTTGTATGGGTTATGTCATGGACACTTTGCCTATACCTTATGATGTTGTATGGGTTATGTCATGGACACTTTGCCTATACCTTATGATGTTGTATGGGTTATGTCATGGACACTTTGCCTATACTTTATGATGTTGTATGGGTTATGTCATGGACACTTTGCCTATACTTTATGATGTTGTATGGGTTATGTCATGGACACTTTGCCTATACCTTATGATGTTGTATGGGTTATGTCATGGACTCTTTGCCTATACCTTATGATGTTGTATGGGTTATGTCATGGACTCTTTGCCTATACCTTATGATGTTGTATGGGTTATGTCATGGACACTTTGCCTGTACCTTATGATGTTGTATGGGTTAGGTCATGGACACTTTGCCTATACCTTATGATGTTGTATGGGTTATGTCATGGACTCTTTGCCTATATCTTATGATCGGAGTTGTCAACTACGGAGGCTGACATGCCAGATTTGGGACTTTTTGGATGATGGGCACAAAAGAGGAGCCAGCATTTAGCAACAGACCTACTTTATCCAAACTGCTAGCTCCTCATGTCTTGTCTATTCCTCTACCATCTTTTTACCTTTGCTCCATCTCCACAAGCCTTTTAATTATTTTAAAAAATATTAAGGTCCAACCGGAATACCCTCAGGAAGAAAAAAAAAAAAAAAATTGGGCAGACTAGATGGACCGAATGGTTCTTATCTGCCGACACATTCTATGTTTCTATGTTTCTATGTTTAAGTCAGAGACTCTGGAAAGGGTTGGAAAACCAACCAATCCATTTATCCAGGGATACTGAAAGATTCTACTACCTAATAAGATACCACTGAAACAAATTATGACAATTAAACTCATCAAGATTGTTTCAAAGTAGCAACCACAAGCTTGTAAGGGACAAAGGCTTTTTTTTCTGGTGCCTAAGTCAAGGTTTTCGTCTTGCTATTAAGAGTTCTGAAATGTGCCCAGCCTCTTAGAACAAGGCACAGGTTTTATTTTATTACTTCTTGTACTTTATAGTTCAGGCCTATATAACTTGTATTTCTGAAAGATATATGGCTATGTTTATTAAAAGCTAGAACAGCAACGTCCTAAATGGTTAATATAACATTATCCCCAATTTCGTTTGTCCACTAACAGGGGACTCAGTCAGTCCCGACATTCTGGGTGATATTTTATGCTCTGAGTTTTTATGTATAAATATATATATATATCTTTTGGAAGTAGAAAATGGGCTGTATATTCTCTCTGGAGATATTTAGAAAATAAGAGAAATCTCATTGTATTTTTTCCCCGGTAAAACAATTGGTGAAATAAATCAGCTGTTCTAGTCAATGAGGGGGCTTGGCGACAAATAATGTTATTGGTGATAAATGTATTACAGTTGATAGAATGAAGCTGTGTGACTGTATTTGGAATCTCCAAATATATTACGACGCAAAGGGTTATGATAGACAAGCAATTTACAAGCATAGCAGGTATCAGAACTACTAAAGTTAGCAAAGATCCATAGTAGTTCATTTTATGACCCCGGAAGGCTAAGTACCATTAGCTACATGTGAGGGAAATAGGTGATCAGTGTAGACCCTACTGAAAATGACATTAAATGTGCCTTGCATTACATTCCCTCAGTCCTGTACAGACCCCTTTCTGTGCCGTAGTTAAAGGGACATAAACATTATTTATACTGTGAATAAAAAAAATGTCTATACCATTGTGTTGGCAAAGTTGCAAGCACATGCCTAAATTCAGAGAAATATGTGTTTTGAATGTGTCTGTGGAGTCTCCTGTTTATGACATCACCTGTGGTTTGATATGCAAATGAACAAAATTTTTTCCTAGGGAAATATGTAATGTGAATATAAGGCCACAGTTTATGTCATAAACTGGAGATACCACAGATATATTTTAAACATATTTTTCTCCTAATTTAGGTTTAAAATTTTGATAACACAATGCATAGATCATTTTCAATCATGATTTCTTTCTACAGTCACAGTGTGAGCAATGTTTAGATGATACCGCCCCTTTCCTTCTCAAATTCGACCTCCAAACTCGATCTCCGTACTCCTTGACTCGCCAAAGACAAAGTCGACCTCCCATCTCACCTTCGAGATCCATAAAAAGCATTAACATTTGGTATTCACTAACATCGCGAGAGGTCGAGTTGGGAGGTCGAGTTTGACTTTGGCGAGTCGTGGAGTAAGGGGTTGAACTCGAATGATAGTGAATAATTCAAGGAGTCAACCTTCTCACCATACCTCATCTTGCCACATATTGACCTCGTAAAAAATGTTAGTGAATACCATTTTGCGAGATCGAGATGAGGAATTCGAGGGGGTGGCTAGTCTGTTCAAGTTTAGAGGTTGAGATTAGTGCTAATCTCGACCTCCAATCTCATATTTTTGTGAATAGACCCAAAAATCAAACTCAGGTGCCAAATTTGAATAGCTTTGATCATTTTGCCTCCCATTACTTTCAATGGAGAGGATTATAACTGGGGTTTGGGGATTTTAAAGTCAAACTCGGGTGCTGAATTTGACTTAGGGGGTCATGTACTAAACAAGTGCAGTGGGGGAAAAAAAGTAGGCAAAAGATGAGTAAGGAGCAATTTGCGACTATTTGTAACATTCTGCACTTTTTTTTCCTGATTTGCGCCTCTTCCGTTTATCTTTATTTAGCTTGCATATATCTGGTTGCGCTAATAAATTGCGATTAGATTTGCGCACGCTAAAGAGCTTGGCGAATATTTTGTGAAAAATAATTCTTATTTGCGTGTGAAAATTACACCAGCTTTTAGCGAGCGCTATCAAAAGAGGTAGAAAAAATATTCTCAGAATTGCCTGTTTTTATTCTCAATTATGTCCGTTTTTATTCGCAATTTGCTCGTCTGTACTATTTGAGTGTTAAATGTTTAGTACATGGCAATAGGAGCAAAGCGCAAAAATAGTTTTGCACATTAAATATATTTGCATTTTTTTAGTACATGCCCCTCTTAGTCTCAAAATGAAATTCAACTTGTACCTTTCATGAGTTAACTGAGAAATAGATGTTATTATTACTTAATTAAGGGTACTCATTTACTCTACTGAACAAGAGTTGACCCTGCTGGGATTTGAACCTGTAGCCTTGAGATCCGAACAGGCTCCGTAGTCAGGATAAATACCAACCGAATACATACAGTCTGTGCTTTTGCAGGGCTGTGTGTGCAGGTCACCTGACCAAGACACATTTCTATGACCTTTCAACCAATTTTACACCCTGTCTGTTTTATAGCAGAAAACTAGCAAACTTTTATTTGCTTCTTAAAATGTATCACAGCAGAACCCTAATGTGACTAAATAATGCTACTTAGTCTAATTAAACAGGGTAATTGCTACTTCCAGCTGTGATCTATTATTAAATGTTTATATTTAGAGGTTTGGTGATATTCAGAGATGCTGTGGAACGGTTCGGAATATGTGTACATTCTACTTGCTCGACACGTATGAAAGTCAAAGTTAGGCTTTTTTTTGTGTGTATTTTTCTTCTCGCCTTGTGTTCATACTGCTTCCCCATAGCTTGCAGTTATGACTAAGGGTTCATTTAAATTATCCTCCCGGTCTGGAGGTTCAGGGGTAAAACTGATTACTATATAATGCTCAGATGGGTCTGTTCACTAAAATGACTAATTCAAGGGTTGTGGAATAATTGATGGTGCCAGGAAGATCCTAGAATCCAGACTGGCAGCTAGTTTCAGAAGATTCGACTTTGGAGGTCGACTTTCATTTTGCTACTAAGTGAAATTCGGCACCCGAGTTTGACTCAAAAAAAAAAACCCTGGATTGAATCTTCATTGTTGAAAGTAATGGTAGGCGAAATTATCAAAGCTATTATTGAGACTAAGTCAAAATCGGCACCTGAGTTTGACTTAGTCTCAAAAATAGCTTTGATCATTTCGCCTCCCATTACTTTCAGTGGGGAAGATTCAAACATGGGTGTTTTTTTTCGTGGTCAACACGCGAAACGCGTAAGGTGGTCTTCCCTTACCCCAGCGTTTAGTCCGTGGATTATTTTTACTCTGTTTGTCTATGCACTCAATAAAACAATTCTTTCCTCATCCTGTGTAGTAGGCCCACCCGCCCCCAGTTCGTATGCTCTGGCCTAAGCCTTTGGTACTGGTATACACTTCATACTCCATTTAGACACTTTGTAGTATCTCATTCCCCTTTATTCTATTTTATAAAAATTCACAGTAGAAGATATTTTGTCTTTTTATTTTTTTTAACATGGAGCAAATACATTTAGTACTAAAGTACATTTAGTTTGTTTTTGGTTTTTTGCTCCATCTTTGATTCACCACATGTTTGTCAAATATCAAACAATCTACACTAGGACTAGAAATTACTGTTCTTATGTTAAGCCAACAAACCAGTTCTCCAGCCTCTATCAATCCCATCGTTTTACACCAGGGCGGCTGCAGCAACCGAAACAATAAATACGGGCGAAGTACCGGGACCTGCGACTTTTACATGTTTCTTGTTGGAAACGATCAACAAAAGCCAAGGAGGGAACATTAAAAATATATATAGAGAGAGAGAACTGGATGAAAAAGAGCACCATTGTCAGGTTAAAAATACAAAGATAACACAGAATTAGTTATATGAAAGTGTTTATTGTGCATGAAATTGGAAGCATATTTGTGCTGCAAACCAATGACTGAGGAAAATTGCTTTGCACCGGCTGCTGCCGACATTAAAGCTTTTATTGCAAAATAAAACTGAACCCTGGTTATTGTCTACTTGGTTGCAAAAAAAGAAAAATCAGGAAAAAAATTAAAAAAAGAGCTGTCAGTGCGCAGCCGGTGTATGGTACCCCACCAACTGTGGACTATAACTCTCATTGCTCTCAGACAGCCAGTGCTACTGTATGGGCTGAATCCCTTTAAAAATAAGAAGGGGGTGACGCCAGCCAACTAGTAGGAATAGAATTCTGCTTGAACTTTGCAGTGCTGGTCAAGCACACTGGGAGCTGAAATGCGCAACTGCTGGGTCGGTTTCACTATCGATATCCAACCAGAAAAATGGAGTTCCGTGTACCTTGTCATTACCTACCTTAGTTAGCTTTCCGTTAACTACAGGATATTGCTCATTTTCAGAAAGATCATGGTCTATTTCCAATGTTGGCAATCCTGCCTGCCTACATACATTAAACTATACAAATAAGCCCTTGGTTACTAATCACATAATGGTTGCCATTAGGTCTTCTGCCAGGATCACTAAGCTGGCACTGTATTGAGAGCACGTCTTCTAACAAACCCGGGTGACGCTCATTAACCTAAAAACACCTGGTCTGTGAGCAGCAGACAAGACGTTATCCGAGTGGACACAGACATTTTTACTAGGGGTGACCAGATCGCCTATAACGAGGTCTATATACTCCATGTGTCTGTGTTTAAATTGTATGTATCTTGGCTGTATGATGGATTTTTTTTTTTAGGAATGTCGGAAGCTGGAGAACTACTTTGGTCACCTTAGTATTTGTACCTGTATTTGTACAATGCAAATAACTAACTCAAAGGGTTGTAGAATAATTGCTGGGTCCAGGAAGATCCTAGAAACTAGACAGCTAATTTCAGTAGAGAAGATTATTGGATCTATTCACTAATATTCAACGTTGAAGGTGTGGAGCACCTGCCCTCCTGGTGAATTGACAGTGAGTAAAGCCGGCTTTTTTGTTTGTCTTTTGAAACCTACTACCCAGGATGCCTGCAAATTAGGCAACAGGTCTCCCCTCCAATAGACGCAGGGCAAGATCAATAATAAAACTTCCCCTGCACCTGTCTGGAAGGCCCACAGGGGCCTCCAATGGAAGGTCTACAACCTTAGAAATGGCAATCATGGGAGTTATTGGTGTCTTTAAGAATGGGGCAAGCCTAGTGCCTCCAGTAGTACCATCTGTATTTCACTTTAAACCTTCTGGTCCTCAATTGCAGGATGGTTAGGGAATAGGCAGTGTAGATCCCAAAGCTACTCGATGGTGCTCAAAACTGGTTTCTGGTACTGAGGCTAAAACTCTAGTGCTGAATTTAATTCAAGATTAGACCCGTTTCTGAGGACATCCAATTTTTTAACCTATGCTCCTCCAGAAGCTCACTCTCTACTGGATCCTAGAACAGTATATAAAATCAAGGTAAACAGGGTAGTTAACAGGGTTGTGGATCTGACACCTGTCACCCATGTCTATGTCACCGTACTCTCTCACCATATCATACACTGCAATTACATCACAGATAATATTTTGATAGATACAAGTCTTCAATCTTAGGAGCAAAGCAATCTAGTGCAGGATGATTAATCCTTCTGGGTCTGAATATCATCGACACACTCTGTCCTGACAGCTAATAAACTTATAATAATAACCATTACCAATGCTGGGAATGTTTTCTCCTGTCATGAAAGAATAGGCTTTAATTAGTTTTAGTGGATTACGACTTCCCCTTCACGAGGTTTTGCAGGAGAGGACGGATCTCAATGACGCTCAAGGTGACAACTGTTCTCTCACTCCAGCTCCTAATTCATGGAAGACACGGGGTCTCACGAAAGATATATAAGTATATCAAGTTTTACAAGTTCAGAATTCAGCCAACTGTGGCTGTTTCAGGGAAATGGGAAATTTGTTTGGCATCAGACATGCAGTAGAGTGGAAATATGAATTAAAGTATATGACAAGGCTTCTCCTTTCTTTCTCTTGATGCCTCAATCTCTATTTTTTTTCCCCTTACAGACTCTATTTCCTTTCTACCGCTCAGCTCCTTATTGAATCAGAAGGATTTGCTTTGTAACCAAAAGTTGTGAGAACAGTACAGTGGCGAACTGTACATTGCTAACATAACCCACCATTTTGTATGGTATCCACCATTTTGTATGCTACCCACCATTTTGTATGGTACCCATACAGGAGCAACTAATGTATTAAGGGCTGGACTGAGAATAAAAACTACAAAAACTACAAAAGGTTTGTGATGGGAACACTTCAAAAGAATTTAATATTATTCCTCACAGAGTACTCAGGGACAAAGTGCTCAAAGATATTTAAAAAGCAGGAATCTAATGTAAATTAAAGATAAAATACCTTGACTACTTTAATAAATACAAGTTTGCATACATAAATTTATATCTCAAACACACACACGCACATTACTAAACATTGTACAAGAAAAGTACATGTGAGAAATAACACACATTCACAGCATTCAATAAGGATTATGCCAAACCTAGACCTATTATTTTTAAGACTAAAACTCCCAAGAAGAAAAAATCTGGCTGGTTATAAAGCGTAAAATGAAAGCAAACTACCAAAATCATCCACTCCTTCTGTTTCACAACATCTCTGCCTTCACAACCGCAAAAATACACAATTTCTAATCAGTCTTTTCTTGTCTTTTTGCTTACTACCCAACCCACTAGAATACCGTGTAACTAACCGCTAGCTAATCCTGGCTCTCGCTGTCCTCAACCACTGTTAGTATCAGTTAGCTCACAACTGGTCCAGCTAGAATGCACACAATTAATCTTTGGTCATAATACCCAACCAACTGTCTATAACCACAGGGAATTCAAGTAGTTGTAGTACTGAAACAGCTGGAGGGCCACATAGGCCCTAGTGTGTAGCTCTTTAAATCTTTCTAGGTAATTGTTTTGTCTGTCTATCAATCTCTGTACCTTATCTGTCAGTATATCTGTCTATCAATCTCTGTACCTTATCTGTCAGTATATCTGTCTATCAATCTCTGTACCTTATCTGTCAGTATATCTGTCTATCAGTCTCTGTACCTTATCTGTCAGTATATCTGTCTATCAATCTCTGTACCTTATCTGTCAGTATATCTGTCTATCAGTCTCTGTACCTTATCTGTCAGTATATCTGTCTATCAATCTCTGTACCCTATCTGTCAGTATATCTGTCTATCAATCTCTGTGCCTTATCTGTCAGTATATCTGTCTATCAATCTCTGTACCATATCTGTCAGTATATCTGTCTATCACTCCATGCAGCAAGGTCACTCATAGGCCACTCAATAGTCTCAATTTGAGGAGGACAGGAAGTGACTATATTAAACAAAACCTCATATCCACAGTGTCTATACAATCAGTGATGCCGCACCTGCAGTAAACATGCAGAGTAATCACTGGGGAGGGCTTGAGTCAAATATTAAAAATGTGATTTATACAGAATGCCTGCATCAAATCACACAGGGATAAAAGCCTGTGCATTATACAAGCAGTGATCTTCATCTTGCACCAAAGTGAGTTTGGGGACTAGACTGTTCCTTTAAATTCCTGTGGTTTCGCAATCCGGGTGCAGTTCTGTGGTTTTGTAGAGCAATTCAAATAAAAAAAATTGACAGGAATGGAAAGGAAGTTCAGGTACCAAACAAATTTGACGCTACATCAGTAAAGCCCTGTACATTTCTATATATACAGGTGTCCAGCACTTCACTCTGCACTGATAGATCTATCCTCTCTTACAGGAAACTGTCTCTTAAAAGAAAATAATTAGCAACATCCAGATTTGAAGTTGGAGGGTAGAGGATTCGGCATTAACTCGTGAAAGTGCCGCTCATAGGAACAATCAGATGTAGCTGCAGGAGCCTTGTTGTTAAATACCCAGAGGGGACATTCCTCAGCAGATTTACTTCCATACTTACGCTTACCGGCTGCACGGTTGGGTTAAACACCACCACCTTTTTACGGTCGTATTTTTAGCTGCTTCTCCTAAAATCTCGACCTCTCAAACCCCACTTTTTTGCCTTTGATTGATGTGAACACTTAAGGTGAAGATGACAGGAAATCTCCATAGCATGAGTCATTCGTGCTACATTAATTTTCATGCCAATCAGTGAAAAATTAATTGCTTTAATCACATTACATGTGCAGGGTAAATTGGAGGCGCGACTCATTCTGTTGCTTTCTGTTGCAGGCTATACTCCTCATTGAGCAAGCGGTCTTTAATACCGATGGTTTTTTGTGTATGTAATTAAAGGGTTTTATTAGCAGGTTCTAACATTATACTCAATGGCCCTATCTTGCTTGCAAATGACCCATTTAACAAGCATGATAAAACCATCACTAAGGACAATTACGGATTTGCTAGACTCACAGTATGCTACAACACAAATCCAATTCCATACCCCTATGACACATTTTATATCACTTTATACGTTTACACACACATGTGTCGATGAGCACCAGGGCACATAGTGGATTAATAGAGTTGAATAAATAACGCATATGCCCCAAAAAATGTAATTGTTTTAGCTAGTCTCTCTTAACCATCTTCATAACGTCGGTGTGAAAGTGATCCCCGGTGAACATAAATAATTCCATTTAACATATCAGTCCCCCAGAGAGAGTCAAGAGGAGCTTGAATGACAATACAACATTACCGCATCATGAGTACGTCTTTACTTATAATGAAGAATATGATCTAGCATGCATTGCTTCTGTGGGATAGACAGGCGACTTCCTGAGCGCCACATAATTCCCATAGGTAGAACAGCCTCATCAGAAGTAATAAATCTTCACGTGAGCAAATTAGGTTCCTCGTGTCCCAAGACGCAGCCTTACCATGGAGATGTGCATGATTTCCAAAGAGGTTTACTCTTCAGGAAGAGTAAAAAATATATATCATTTTTGTTACAGTGATTTTGAGAAATTGACAAAAATATTTACCAAGAACAATGAGATATCCCAGTAAGACCTTCAGGTTTTTTTTTATTTTTTTTTAGAAAGCAACTATTGTTTCATGATGTAGAGTATTCTCTAAGGAAAGACACACTCCTTGGTGAGTTATAGATGTCCTATCACAAACAAAGTCTTTGGTGACACTGAGATTGATGCTAGTCTTATTGATGCTGACAGTCTTATGGCAGGGAGCAGGTCGCTCCAGCATAATTAGGGTGGCAAGGTATAAATGACAGCAAGAAATAATGACTAGACAAAGGTCAGAGCAGGCAGAAAGCTGGTCACGTCAAACCTCAAGTGAGCGATGTGGCAGGTATCAAAAGTCAATAAAAGGTGAAGAGGCCAAGGTCATGGTGGACAAGTGAGGTCACACAAATAAAAGTGTGGAACATAAGCATCATACCCCATGTCACTTGTCTCCAGCAACTCTATTAATAGAAACAGGGATGAAATAACTGGATCTGAAACTTTCAAAGTGAAAATCCAAGCTAAAAAAAAAAAAAAGAATGAATGAACACTGCATAGTGCATACCCACAGGTAAACATAATTAAGACACTATGGTTCTTCTTCCTAGTGGAAAATGATATGCATATCTCTTCCTAGTTAGTTTTGTTCAAAGTAAGTGTATAAAAATCGGATATATATTATAAGTTGTGGTAACATAGAAACATAGAATGTGTCGGCAGATAAGAACCATTCGGGTCCATCTAGTCTGCCCAGTTTTCTAAATACTTTTATCAGTCCCCAGTTCCTTATCTTATATCTAGGATAGCCTTGTGCCTATCCCACGCATGCTTAAACTCCTTCACTGTGTTTACCTCTACCACTTCCGCTGGAAGGCTATTCCATACATCCACTACCCTCTCAGTAAAGTAATACTTCCTGATATTACTTTTAAATCTTTGCCCCTCTAATTTAAGACTATGCCCTCTAGTTGTGGTAGTTAAATGTGTCTATCATATCCCCCCTGTTACGTCTTTTCTGTAAGCTATCCATGTTTAACCTGTCCTGGAAGGTTCGGGGTTATGGATTGTCCTGCAATACCTCAAGTAAGCAATAGCTATGGCTCTATACTCACTCCTTCATTATCCTGTGTTGATGATCAAAATGAGACCCTAATAAAAGCCAGACAAGTATAGTTTACCAATCCCCATGTGTAGCTCGTGTAAATATTCCAAGCCGTGAAAAATTACTCTGATTCCCATGAATAAAAAAAAATCACATAACATAATTTCCTCTCTACCCTGATAGCCCAAGCTTTGGCAGTCACTGCGAATACATGTTTTTCCTGACTTGATATATGCAGAAGGGAAAGGGGACAATTTGCTCATCCTGATAAATTGATCTAGCTCACTGCTACAGTGAGATACATGGTTACACCAGGTGTGTGCCTGTCTTGTCCCATGGAGTGAGTTCGGTATTAATTTGTCTCATTCCCAAACCAACCAAGGGTGAAAACAGCCAGCTGCCAGCACACAGCTCTCTACAGTGCCAATGAGGTTGTTACTACAACACCAGAACTGCTCGATTCTTCACCTCTATTTTAGAATTGAGCAGTGTTCCTTCTTAGTAGGGCAATATAGGCCTCCAGAATCTGATTTGATTAGGGTTTTTTTGTCGTTTACTGTTTTGAACCATGGGCTGCAGTGAGAAAATTGGTCCGAAAAGTGGTCCGAAAATTGGAGCTACCTGTATATTTTCAATATCACATAGATAACAGAATTTTCTTGTCTTAGAGCTGGAATACAACATTCTAACCTCATTGAAAAGTCAGAACATTCTAGTCTCATGGGGAAAGCACAACATTCTAGTCTCAAAAAGAGCACAACATTCTAGTTCCAACTACTACTACTAAGGACTTGATTGCACAGCTTTGTGAATTGATCTACTCTCAATAAGAAAGAGGAGTTGAAAAATGTACTTTCCGTGGGGACGGAGGAGAAGAAATAGGGTTAATATAACATGAGTGAACAAGATTATATTACAGAATAAAGCTTTGTTTGAGTCCACCATCTTCCCCGGCAAACATTTCTGATCTTTTACCACTTTACCTCCTCCAAGGAATAGCTATATTATGTCTGCATCGGATTCCAAGACCTAAATAGAAACCCGACGCAATGTTTGTTTACAACAATTTAAAGTCTTTTCCGGCAGAGTTAACAAGTCAAATGACCGTGGATCTCCGTTTCCCAATTAATGGTGCCGCGAGCAGGCTCTCATCCGATTTCTGCAGGTTTGCACCTAATGGATCCACGGACCAGTGTTTTAAAAGCAAGGGTCAGTTATCGAGGGAACTAGAAGCCATGGCTGCAGGGCTCATTGAGGTGGAAACTTTCCAGTTCCCTGGATGTGCGGACAGAGGGCTACCCTCCTCAGATCCATTTACCCATGCATTTCAAATGCCTTAAAAGCAGCATAGGTAGCACATAAAAAAATAGAGTGCTTTATAAAAGTCATGTAAGTCCAGTAGAAGCAGAAGTGTTCTGTACCAAACATCGTCTAAAACCATTTAGAAGCAATTCGCAATTCAAAATGTAGCATGAGAAGGGTTAAATAAATCTTCATTGTATTTATAATTCAATTTCTTCCTACTCTATTCTACAGAGCTTTGGAATTTGTTAGCTCTTTAAAAATGGGGCCAAAAATATTATTATTTAATAATGGTATATTAAGGAACTAATGTTATGGAACACAAAAATAGGTTTTTTTTTTATCTTTGTTTTTAACTTCCAGGATCAGTAGTAGCAACAGAGATGAACTGATTGGTTGTTTCTGATTTATTTCATCAGGAATCTCACAAGCAGCCTTCAGAGGGTCCTTGATAAGATTTAACATTAAGTGACAAGACCTCCCCCCCTTTTTTTTTTTTCTTTTGGTACGTTTATGAAAAATGTGCTCGTCAAGTCTGCATTTTCATAATCATTCCTAGATAAAATGGAGGCTAGGATCATCCGTCTTCTTTCCTGACAGTCACAGGATGATATATGGAAGGACATTAGATGCAGTTTGGAGATGTTTGCGTAAGAATTCATACTGACGTATAAAAACTCCCATATCCAGACTCCATGAGGGCCTAAGTGTTCTAAGCCTCAAAATTCTCCACCACTCTCGATGAAGCAGTCATACTAGACAAAATGTTTCTAAACTGTTCACAAACATGTTTCTTCTTAGCTAAAGATCCCTGTGTCAGGTTATACCACTAACAGGAGAAAAAATTCAACACCTTGTTATGTAACATAGAAACGTAGCATGTATTGGCAGATAAGAACCATTTGGTCCAAGAAAAAATTGGAATACATTAGTCTTAATCTAGGATATTGTATCTTATAGCTAGGATAGCCTTATATCTATCCCATGCATGCTTAAATTCCTACACTGCATTAACCTCTACCATCTCTGCTGGAAGGTGTTTGCATGCATCCACAAATCTCTCAGTAAAGAAATTATTTTTAAACCTTGCCCCCTCTAATTTAAGACTATGTCCTCTTATTGTGGGAGTTGTTCTTCTTTTCAAAATGCTTAGAGGGGCCAACATTAAAAATTAATTTCAGGAAGTATTACTTTACTGAGAGGGTAGTGGATATGTGGAAAAGCCTTCTAGCAGAAGTAGTATGGGTTAATACAGCGAAGGAGTTTAAGCATGCATGGGATAGGGATAAGGCAATCCTAGATATGAGATAAGGTCAAGGACTGATGAAAATGGGCAGACTAGATGGGCCAAATGGCTCTTATCTGTCGACACATTCTATGTTTCTGTGTCTTGAAGAACACAATAGTTAAACAAATCTGAAGACTCGGCTGGTTAGATAGTTGTTATTGTTGAGGATTGCTGGCATTATGGGTTCCTGTCTTTGCCACCGATCCAAATAGACACACAAGTGTTGACTACATTTACTGGACATTCTACAAGGCCCCTCTCCAGGTTCCTTCATCAAACTCAACCTACTAATATTCAATTCAAGAATAGAACCACCAGGGGCAGAAATGATCCTGCTTTTGGATTCCTTCTCTTCTTTGTAGAGTGCGTTGACTGTTGAAATGCTACCAAAATAAAGTCAGCGAAATGTACGCATGGGGGATCAAGGGAAGTTAATTACTCTGAACTAAAAGATTTAATTACAAGATTTTATAATGCATAACAAGCAGATAGATTATACATTATATTATGTGCATTACTACCTTATGCCTTTGTCTTCCAAGAGTAGCTCCTTATTGCTAACCTTGGACTTTCTACATACATTCGGCCTTATTTGATGCCTTATTTCTAGTCACCTGCAGACTGTCTGTTTTCTCGTCTCGTCTACCAATTCCTGCTCTGTTAACTTTTCTATGCCTTTAAGTCCCTGGACAACAAATTAAATGAACCATTTAATTAACGACTCAGTACGCTTGATGAGTTTGAGAAAACTTTCTTTTATTAGTGATGAGAGTGCAATTAAGGACATGTTGCACAGGCTAACGACTTTAATACAAACAAATTGCATGTAATTAACTTGAATTCTTCCTAGTCAGAGGGGACAGAGGCACATTGCATGCAGTGTTGGTTCCTGGTGCCCCCTGGCTATGATTGGATGAGAAATGGATTCACATCAAGGGATTGTTGGCCCCCTCAAGAGTTGAAAGGTGATTAAAAGCCAGGGATACTGACTCTGCATGTGATTATTTGCATTATTTTATTCTCCAACGATGTAAGAGATAAAAGCAAAGTTGACAAACCCTCCAGACAGGGTTATTATTTTTATTTCAGTTTATTACTGATCTTATGTAGAATAATATACTGCGTGCGATATAATTAAATCACCCACTCAAGAATCATAAGAAAGTAAATAAAATATAAAGGATTATAATTAATGAATGCCGGGCGTAGATTATTCATATTTGGTGGTTGGGCCCAGATGAGTCACTGCGGGATCGATGGGTGATTTTTCTTAATTGTTCAAACGGTGGCTCTGCCAAGGGCAACTGAGTGAAAAGGCCACCCAAATGTTATTGTTTTACTCAAAATGCATAAAATAAAAAATACTTTTAACAGTGAACTGACGAAAAGCTCGGAGTAAGAGAAACGATGTTTGATATGTGCCTGTGACATCACCTTGGCGCAATTTTTGAAGGTTATTTTCATAGAAAAATTCACAACGTGATGTCATAAACAGAAGACAGCATAGACACTGGGATTTTTTTAAAAAGGCGCAAATGCAGAATAAATAAGACACAGCGATGCTGCCTAATTTTTTTTTTAATACCTTCCTGGCACTTTCTTGCATAGAAGTTTTTAAAAATAACTCCCATTGTACATTGTTTGGTCCCAGTCATACCTGTCATCAGTAGTGTATCATTCACAAGGCAAACAAGGCACTCGCCTAGGGCGGCACTTTGCCAGAGGGCGGCACTTTTCCAGAGGGTGTTAAAGCACACTTCTGGTGCTTCAAACATTTTCGTGCAATGTGGGTGATGGGGGCATGTAATGGGGTGATTGGGCATGTCATGGGTGTGCAACGTGGGTGATGGGGTATGTCGTAGATGTGCAACGTGGGTAGGGGGGTGCCTGAATTTTGTCTGCCTAGGGCAGCACAAAAACAAGATAAACCACTGCCTGTCATGGAGGAATAGTACAGGACTATATAGAGAACCATGACAAAGGTACCCGCTCTTCCTACAGAGAGGAAGCAAAGAAGTAGAATCCCTTTCACCGAAAACGGACCATGCTGAAATAGCTAGTCATATAGGATGTAACATCTTCGGAATCACCGTTTTTTTCCCCCTCACTTGCACCATGCCCGTATGGGTGGGCACAGTCTGCTAATGGAGAGGTCTGCTCTGTAATGGTGCAGGCGAGCAAAAAAACAGCGATGCCCTCCCGAGTAGGTTACATCCTATTGGGCTGGCTATTTCAGCTTTTGTCCATTCTCGGTGTGGCTCCTAATGCTTTGTTTGTCACTTACAAATATCAGTATAGTTTGCAATCAACAAAATAAAATAATAAAAAACCTTTGTGTAGTACCCAATCTTCTGAGACCATGCACCCCCCTCCTACAATGCTCATCATAGTCTCACTCCACAAATTAAAAAAGTGAACCCAGCGCTGCAATCACAACTCTAGCAGCACTTAGGCAGTGTGTCCCTAAACCACACAAAAACAGACAATATATACAAATAAAGAACAATAAGTGCGCTTGGAGCAAACTGTGATAAAAAATATATGTGATAAACACAATTAATATATATATATATATATATATATAACACCTTATAGGATATTATTTCACATTGTCACCTATAAGGTGTTATATATATATATATATATATATTAATTGTGTTTATCACATATATTTTTTATCACAGTTTGCTCCAAGCGCACTTATTGTTCTTTATTTGTATATATAGTCTCACTCCCCCCTTCATATTTTCAAGCCCTATTGGCTTTAAGTAACTTAGGTATTAAAGAGGGAGGAAACCCCATTATTTTCTTTTGGTGAAGAAGATGGCCACTTCTGGCTCATTGAGCTTAAGTTTGAATGCCGTACTAGCTGTGCAAAGACTAGGGGACATTCATGACACAGAGTATAGCTCTTTGACAGCAGAGAATTCTGATTTTCCATGACTGTATCTTCCTATCCAACATAACTGTATAGAAAATGAAACCCTAATTGCCGGGAAGATTTGCCTCTTACTCAGGCGTTTTGATTTCCTCCTGTGTTGTGTGCGGTGAATTAAGGATTTCAATCCGATGTGCCTTCACTGACTGTATCCAGGACAGTCAGATCCATCACCAGTCTGACCTCTGCCAGATTACTGAGACTGTCAGACAGGTGTTCCAATGTATGGAAAAGGAATCGAAATAACCACGGGATCCAGTCACCATGTGAAACCTGTAAGAGTGAATTCTGATGTTTGTTTTGGACTGTTATTCAGGAAATAGGTTTACTTACAGTATTTTAAAGGACAGAGATTAAAATTGCTTATAATTCATCCGTTTCAAGCAGGTACCCCTCAAAGTTACACTCAGGCACATCAATAACTTAACAGATGGATTGGAATTTACTATACATTAACCGATATACATGGTTATATGCACATAGGGGACTACATATGGAGTGTTCCAGACCAGTCACCATGGAGACCAAAGTTCCTGATGATGACATCACTTTTAGAACTTTGACCCAGAACTTACCTTTATCCATGACCCCTATTGTGTACTATATGTTTCTACTAAATAAAAATACCTATTCTTTTTAAAGTAGCAGAAATAACTCTGATGCGCTAAGGAAGATCAAGGAATCGAGGGTTTTGTTGCCCTATAGTATGCACTAGTATTATTATTTTCATGGATTGAAGATAATTACTGAGCAGCATATTGATTAAATACCCTATGCATGCCCTATGGATATTGTATTAAAGGGTAATTCCAACTTGGTTAACCCTTGCTTCCTTCACACACACGGGTTTACTAACTGCTGTGTCTCACATGCGAGACACAGGAGTTCCTGGTTGTCGCGTGCTGACAAACATCAACACACGCACATCCAATCAGAGTGGGGGCTCATCCCACTCTGACAGCCAAATGCGAGGGTCTCTCGCTGCTACCTCAGAGAGAGACCCTCATTTTTTTGCATGGAATCAGCAGGGGGGCCTTGGTAAGTCTGCGCTAGCACAGAGAGTCGGTCGCCCACTAGATGGCTGCCTGCTTCCTATGGAATCATGGCAGTTGTCTGTCAGAGGATAAACTGGCGTGTACTATCAAAAGTACTATCAAAAGTACACGCCAGTTCATCCTCACAATAGGGACAACTAACTTTTCACTTGTGCTTCTATATTAGAAGCACAAGTGAAAAAAAAGGTTAGTGTCTCTTTAAGCATGTCCAATACATATTGAATTAAGCATGCCCCGTGCATACTGTATTAAGCATGCCCCATGCATATTGTATTAAGCATGCCCCGTGCATACTGTATTAAGCATGCCCCATGCATATTGTATTAAGCATGCCCCGTGCATACTGTATTAAGCATGCCCCATGCATATTGTATTAAGCATGCCCCATGCATATTGTATTAAGCATGCCCCGTGCATATTGTATTAAGCATGCCCCATGCATATTGTATTAAGCATGCACCATGAATATTGTATTAAGCATGCCCCATGCATATTGTATTAAGCATGCCCCATGCATATTGTATTAAGCATGCCCCATGCATATTGTATTAAGCATGCCCCGTGCATACTGCATTAAGCATGCCCCGTGCATACTGTATTCAGCATGCCCCGCGCATACTGTATTAAGCATGCCCCATGCATATTGTATTAAGCATGCACCATGAATATTGTATTAAGCATGCCCCATGCATATTGTATTAAGCATGCCCCATGCATACTGTATTAAGCATGCCCCATGCATATTGTATTAAGCATGCCCCATGCATATTGTATTAAGCATGCCCCATGCATATTGTATTAAGCATGCCCCGTGCATATTGTATTAAGCATGCCCAGTGTATACTGTATTAAGCATGCCCCATGCATATTGTATTAAGCATGCCCCATGCATATTGTATTAAGCATGCCCCGTGCATATTGTATTAAGCATGCCCCATGCATATTGTATTAAGCATGCCCCGTGCATACTGCATTAAGCATGCCCCGTGCATACTGTATTAAGCATGCCCCGCGCATACTGTATTAAGCATGCCCCATGCATATTGTATTAAGCATGCACCATGAATATTGTATTAAGCATGCCCCATGCATATTGTATTAAGCATGCCCCATGCATATTGTATTAAGCATGCCCCATGCATATTGTATTAAGCATGCCCCGTGCATACTGTATTAAGCATGCCCCATGCATACTGTATTAAGCATGCCCCATGCATATTGTATTAAGCATGCCCCATGCATATTGTATTAAGCATGCCCCATGCATATTGTATTAAGCATGCCCCGTGCATATTGTATAAAGCATGCCCCATGCATATTGTATTAAGCATGCCCCGGGCTATTAAGCATGCCCCGTGCATATTGTATAAAGCATGCCCCTTGCATATTGTATTAAGCATGCCCCTTGCATATTGTATTAAGCATGCCCCGTGCATACTGCATTAAGCATGCCCCGTGCATACTGCATTAAGCATGCCCCATGCATATTGTATTAAGCATGCCCCGCACATACTGTATTAAGCATGCCCCGTGCATATTGTATAAAGCATGCCCCATGCATATTGTATTAAGCATGCCCCGTGCATACTGCATTAAGCATGCCCCGTGCATACTGCATTAAGCATGCCCCGTGCATACTGCATTAAGCATGCCCCGCGCATACTGTATTAAGCATGCCCCGCACATACTGTATTAAGCATGCCCCATGCATATTGTATTAAGTATGCCCCGTGCATACTGCATTAAGCATGCCCCGTGCATACTGCATTAAGCATGCCCCGTGCATACTGCATTAAGCATGCCCCATATTGTATTAAGCATGCCCCATGCATATTGTATTAAGCATGCCCCGTGCCTACTGCATTAAGCATGCCCCGTGCATACTGTATTAAGCATGCCCCGTGCATACTGTATTAAGCATGCCCCGTGCATATTGTATTAAGCATGCCCCGTGCATATTGTATTAAGCATGCCCCATGCATATTGTATTAAGCATGCCCCGTGCATATTGTATTAAGCATGCCCCGTGCATATTGTATTAAGCATGCCCAATGCATATTGTATTAAGCATGCCCCGTGCATACTGCATTAAGCATGCCCCATGCATATTGTATTAAGCATGCCCCATGCATATTGTATTAGGACCTAATTTTGCTTGCACATGTACACATATACATTCTTATGCATACCTCTCCATCCCTAGCACCATTTTGAAAAGTCCCATGCAATGGACCTGAGCCAAATATGTCTGGACTACCCTTTGCATACTAGATAGAGCCAGACCCAGTAGTTTGACCCAGTGGTCCAGCGTCCAGCATGCAGATGTTAAGTCTGTTGTATCTGGGCCAAGTTACTAGGCATGTTTATAAGTACTTTGTACCAGCAGATCTTCTAAAATTAGATTAAATATTTGTATTTCTGTTTAATTAATAAACACCATCATATTCCACAGCACTGCACAATTTGAGTTTGGGGTAACACACCAAGGCTACTCCCTCTGTTGCACAGATCACAGTGCGGTGAATGGGTTAAATTAATGCTGCTCCGGCTTATATGATCACATCACCACTACCTAGCGCTTTTTCTGAATATCGCAGAGGTTCCGGATTTTATTACCAACTTCACAGCTGTGCAGAGCTGACACCAGACCTGTGACTTGCAGTTTTGAAGATAAATCAATACGGATAAAACTGGCGTCTTATTCAACAACTGAGTCATTTTCTCTAATTGAGTTCAGCACAGGAGCTATACATTGCATGCTTTCAGAATGCTATTGATCGAGGAAGACTATGGGTTGTGTACAGTCACTCCTGCACTGTCTACGTGGGTTTTGCAAGCAGCAAATCATGTTTAACCATTCTCTTGACAGTGAAGGCTGGAGTGAATGTGTATGACATGAAGGCCAAGATCAATATTGAGTTTCCTTGAATGGAAATGTACTCAACACTTATGATAAGGAGTGTTATAGCTGGAGAGATGTTTAGCCCAGTTCTATATTATGTTATACAGTTTCTCAGTCTAATGTGTCCAGCTATGTGTCAGTGACAGCACTGGTAACACTCAGCCAGTCCTCTATTGGCTGAGGATTATGGGTTTTTAAAGAGCTGATGAGCAAGGAGTTAGCTTTAGTGACCATTTAACACAAACATAATACAGTTTAGTATATTTTAGAGTACTTCAGGAGCAGGAACATTTTTTTCACTGTATTTTAATAATTATACAAATGTATACATTTATTAACACTTTAATATCTATGTCCTAAATATGTTGAATTCACTCTCAAATACCAATTTTGAAGATCCTTTATCCTCCCATTCTTCTCAGCATTTGGCTGGAGTCTGGGAGGAATCATGTAAAGTGTTTTTCGAAAATACAACAAGCACTTAAGTACTATTAAGTTATTGCTCTAAGATTTTAATAGGGGAAGGGATGGGAATTTTAATGTTATATATATATATTTTGTAATAGTCTAATTCATAGTTCAAAAATAACTATTTAATTAATACATAATACCTATTTATTAAAGATATTTATACTAATAGTTATACCTGAAATTTTGAAAATTTCTTTTAAGAGTTAATTCATAGTGATATATGACATTAATATATTGTATGTTTAATATATTTGCTTATATTTTGAAATATAAATAAAGTTATTGTATGTTTAATATATCTGCTTATAATTTGGAAGTGTAAAATGAAAATGTATTATATAATGTTCAAATATATTTAAAATTTGAAATAAAAATTTCTTACTTACAATGTGCACAGCCTTTCATTGCACAGGAGCCTGGATGGCGATTGTGTCTGCAGTTTCTTTGTACCATGTGAACAGCGAGGATAGTTTGGTCCAAATCCTGCCTGAAAAGCCCATTAATTCAACAGTATTTGAAGCTCACAAAAATAAATAATGTCCAACTCCCAACCAAAGCTTCTGCAATGTTCTGCACCACATTAGAAGCTTTGGAAGACATGACTAGGGTGATGGACAGATTAGTAATTAGTCGCACCTCTTGCCTGGCCTGACGAAATATAAAAATTGCTCTTAAGCCAACTGCATTCTCTACAACATGAACATCTCAAACCGCCTAGAACCAAATAATGCATCCCTACGACAATGGAGCTTTCAGATCTCGAGTTCTGACAAGAGTACGAAAACTTTTACATGTACCGTCACTGGTGAGGAACTGCTTTTTCAGACAAAGAAGGCTTGTACTTGAAAAATAATAATAAAAAATACTTTTTGCTGCCAATATAATCTATGTTGAGCATGGAGGAGACAAAATGTGCAAAGCTGAAGCAAGAAATTTTACTTTCTCAAAAATAGATATTAGTTGTAGAGAAAGGATTGGCAAGTTCCATGCAGACGTTATGAAAGCAAATGGAAATGAAAAAATGTTTGGGCCTGTTTCGTTTGTTCGGGGGAAGAGCTGATAAAAGCCATCGCTCTGCACTTCTATATATACTTTCTTCTGCTTACACTTTAAACCATATTCTCGCACCTGTACTTATTGTGACACAATGTAAAAAGCAGAAGATCTATGCAGTAAGCACTACATTGACAAATTATCCCTGACACATCATCCTGCAACGCGAACCAAGTATAGCTAAGTGCCTTAAAATATATGAGATTTCTGAAAATAGGAGAAGCAGAACATTCGGTCTTGTATACAATACTCATAAAACTAGCATATTTTTAGACGTTAGACAAGTTATTGATTTAAATTAGATGTTGAGTTGACATTTACTCTGCAGGGAAGCTATAAGGGTAGTACGATGACAAATCTGTTTGGTAGCCATTTAACTGACAGAAGGGTAAGTAGCTGATCTGACAGATACCCGGATAGTGAT
Source organism: Pelodytes ibericus (assembly GCA_036172795.1). Taxonomy (NCBI): domain Eukaryota; kingdom Metazoa; phylum Chordata; class Amphibia; order Anura; family Pelodytidae; genus Pelodytes; species Pelodytes ibericus. The sequence goes on along the minus strand of CM069864.1, from coordinate 18,048,976 downwards.
AAAACAAAAGCTTGCAGAGGCTCAAAGCCGGGATAAAAGCAGTCACCCCAGCAGCTTGCTCCTGTCAGGTATATAGAAAAGTTCTATGGTCCAGACTCCAGACACAATCAGAAGAAGCTAAAAGAATTGTACCACATACCAAGACTGTTCTTCATAGCCGTTTTATTGTGTTACATCGTTGGCAGTTCAGTGTGGCCGTTTCGGTGATGAACTGTCATCAACAACAAATACTAACCCTAGTAATCCCCCGTGGTAACGTAACCCCCCTAAACCTAACCCACTAAACCTAATGCTAACCCTAGCAGCCACCCTAGTAAAGTAACCCCTTAACCCTAAAACAAACCCCTAAACATAATACGAACTTTAAAACTAGCCCTAGTACAAGTACTAAACCTAAAAGTAATCCCTAATACTAACCATAAAACTAACTCTGAATCCTAATACTAACCCTAGCAACCCCCCAGTAGAGTAACCCCCTAACCCTAAAACTAACCCCTAAACATAATATGAACTTTAAAACTAGCCCTAGTACAAGTACTAAACCTAAAAGTAATCCCTAATACTAACCATAAAACTAACTCTGAATCCTAATACTAACCCTAGCAACCCCCCAGTAGAGTAACCCCCTAGCCCTAAAACTAACCCCTACACCTAATACTAACGCTAAAACTAAGACTAGTGCTAGTACTAAACCTAAAAGTAACACCTAATACTAACCCTAAAACTAACTCCTAACCCTCATACTAACCCTAGCAACCCCCCTTACCCTAAAACCAAACCACTAAACCTAACACTAACTCTAAAACTAAACCTAAAAGTAATACTTGCCCTAAAACTAACTCCTAACCTTAATACTAACCCTAGAAACTGCACTAGTAAAGTACCCCCATCCCCTTAAACCAAACCCCTAAACCTAATACTAACTCTAAAACTAACCCTATTACTAAACCTAAAAGTAACCCCTACTACAAACCCTAAAACTAACTCATAACCCTAATACTAACCCTAGCAACCCCACTTAGCAAAGTAACCCCATAAACCTAATACTAACTCTAAAACTAACCCTATTACTAAACCTGAAAGTGACCCTATTACTATTACTAAACCTAAAAGTAACCCTAAAACTAATACTAACCCTAAAACTAACTCCTAACCCTAAAATAAAGCCCTAACCATAATACTAACCATAAACGAACCCTAAAACTAGCCTAAGCTCATTGTGCTGTGACGAAACAGCCGCGCTTAACTGTCAGCCGCTATAACTACAGCGAGGTAATGACCACAAAGAAGCTGCCACGAAGAATAGTCCCATTCCAACACCAGGAACCAGCTGGAATTAGAATCATGAAAAGTGTATTATTTTCAACAGGTTAAAAACATTGCCACGTGTTATTAAACATGAGGATGAGAATCATACGAAACAAGCCCCCTAATTGGAGATAATCATGCAATCTATGCATTTAACACATTATGTGGTTCCTGATGTGGTCTGATTCTCTCTGTTTCTTCACCTGATGATGCTCATCCAGCTATATTTAGGGTCTCATTGTTCTCTAGTCCTTCTCAGTGACATTTCGCCAGTTTGCTTTCTCTCCTAAAGTTTACCACCTTTGGGATTCAAGATCTCTCCAAGAGTATTCTGCAGAACTTCCAAAAACATAAGCATGTCCCCTCTCGCCCTGTGATGTTTGTGTGGCCATCTCTGCACCTACCAGATATTATTTTAAAGAAAAATGATTAAATACCTTAAAAATTCAAGAGTCAATTAGTCTATATTGGACCCAGGTAAAAAAAATAAATAAAAAAAATTCACCCTGTTTAATCATATGATTGGAGAGCCTTTTAAAAAGTGTCATGTATATGGAGTAAATGAGAGCCAAACATTTAAAGGCGGAGCAGTCACCATGGGAACGAACGGAATGTTTGAAATGTTTGCTAAACACAGAATTGTTCTTTGTATACAACCTCCACTGTGTCTTCTTCGTCTGTTGTGCATGTGAAATAATCGTTAATCGTTTGCCAGTTAGCAAACAGAACCAACATTTCATTGCATGGCATGATAAAGTACTTTAATTACTGCAAATAGCTCAGTGTAAATATACACCAGTGTTCAACCAGGTTTTTTTTTTTTTTTGTTTAAATGGACATTTATAAGAGATAGATATTTTTTTTTCTTTGTCTTCTGCAAGTTAATGGTTTAACCCTCTGTGCGCTGGGGAAGTGAGCACCCTGCCAGCTCTCCAAAAGGGTTAAAATGGTGAGCGCACATACAGCCAGGGGGAAGGGTTTATTTAAAAAGTATGTTTATTTAATTACATGGAAGTAAATTTAGTAGCAGCACAGCTTGCCCTCTCCCCCCTAAAACAATCAATAGACTTGGCATTGAGTATTTGTAATTTATTATAATTTGTGAGCAGCAGATCAGGAGAGAGCACAACAATCGTGCTGGGATGAACTCATCAATCTCTTCATTTGATCAATGGGTTCTGAATACCAAGCATGTGGCAGAGTATAAGTGGAACCCAGAGCAGACTGATGGAGAATGGATGTCCTTCACATCTTCATCTGTCAGGGCCACTGGCTGCTTGGCAAACAGGGATCCGGCAAGTCCAGCTCACTGCTTACATGCTGCCTAGTACAATATGCAAGAATTGCCCGTCTCTTATTCTTCTTTGATATATAAACTGTGCAGTAGCAATGCTGTTATACAGTGATACACAGTATTTTTATAGCCAGGACATGAGAGAGGGGGATATTCACTAAAAAGTGGACTGCAAAACTCAGGCATTCGGAGCAGAGTCTTAAAAATTCCCCAATTTGCCCATCTTTCCAACTGGGCTCTGAGTGTCTGATTTTGAAGTGAAAGTAACTGCAAAACTACACAACATAAAAAACATACAAAACATTTATCCTTGAATCAGGTGCTGGGAAATGGTGGGGTGGAGACAAAATGGAGTGGGTTGTGAGAAGTCATGTGACTTTTTTCATCTCCAGCCAGGAGTTTAAAGCTCTCTTCTTGTGCATTTAGACTATGTATGTCTTACAGAGTTTAGATACAATGCCACTGGTGCATGGGCTGCAGTCATGCCAGATCCTGCACTGTATGTACGGGGTTTGTGTGCTCTGAACAGACAGCACACAAGCCCTGGAAATACACAAAAAGATCCGAGAGGCCGTCTGCAACAGAGAAATCGGCATAAATTATTTTCAGATACTTTTCGTGCTGGTTGAATTGGCATCAGGGTGAGTGACTCTGATGCCAAATTTGCTGCTGCCGTCAGCCTCTAGGATATAATTTGTGTATGTGTGCTGCCAGTCCAGGCGTACACCTATCACTCAGAGGCAGGATCCACCGCCTAATGGAGTGAGATTCTTCAGATACATTATTTAGATCCCCAGATTCACAGTCACACATACAGCTTGGCACCAGTACCACTATGTACAGATACACTTTCTGTGCTCACTGCATCTTATTTGTTCACCTCCTCTTTTATCTGAGACCTGTAGTCTATAGAAGATATTACTGGTGGCCTAAACCAGTGTGACAGCTTATCAGTGCCTTATCTGTGTCCCCAAGCAGATTTTCAGTGTCATCGTTTGTGCCCAGCTTGTCAGTGCCATGTTTGTGCCCAGTTTCCCAGTGCCATCTGTGTGCCCAAAAATCTTATCAGTGCCGTCTTTGTGCCCAATATGTCAGTGCAATATTTGTCGTCCCCAGTTTATAATGAATTGGAATGCCCAGCGTTCTGACTTTAAACATGGTGTGTGCTCCCTGCCGATGTGCCACTGTTTACAGGTGCTCTGTTCTCCTCACTGATTCGCCCCTATCTACAGAGCGCCTAGGCGCGGTGTCCGCTGTCTACCCACTCAACATCAGCTCTGTTCGAACTTTGTCCACAATTGCCTTTTATACAAAACCCTCATTATATATATGAACAATCAGATAACAAATGACAAGACACACGGCACCATGCGAAGGAAAGGCCAGCATCTCCTATCACTACCTGTATTCTCTCTGCAACAATAGATTCTAAAATGACAACACTTCTTTTGTGTCCCCATTCCAAAGAGCAATAGCTATGTGATCGTGTGCATCTTATTTCATATAAACTCCGAAGGCCAGAGAGAATCCTGCTAATGTTTCCTTCTGATCTGATTTGGCTTGTGAAGGAGGAAACACAATCGCAAAAGAAATGTACTAGTAATTTTTTTGTGAAGTCAGATGATTGCGAGATGAGAAAAAAAAAGTAAGTAAACCTGATTACATTTCCCTAAGCAGAAACAAATGAGCTATCTCCCTTGATTCCTCTCTGCCTCTCCACCAGGACTTCCTTTTAATGTTCTTTATTGGTTCTGTGTTTGGAATATGATTGCATCTGGCTGTCTCATCCTCCAGCACAAAACAGCTTACAGGGTTATTAGACAATAGCATTCCTACGTGTGCAGGGGAAAGCTGTAAATGACACTTGCTGCAGCTTGGTGCTTGATAATTATAAGGTGAAGACGCTAATTATAGAAAACTAGACTTTGCAGATTTTTATATATGGGGTGAGGAAAGCTGCAGCTACTTCTGATATTCCTGAATTGAAATATATCACGCAAGCTAAATGGCGCTTTTGATACTTTTAAAGGGCATCCTGTTCACGGATAATCTGTTGGGATTTTTGTGGGAACAGCACCTACCAGTGGCGCTATCAACATGTGCACCTTAGTATCCAATCCGGTCCTGAACATCTACATACCTCCAAATGTTGGGGGGCGGAGCTTGAGAGGTCAAGTGTCATAGTTACCGTGCATGCATGGTGGCACTGTCACGCAAACTGACAGCGCTATTCTGCATGTGCACAAATATGTGCATGGGCAGTATGCATTCTCCCAATGTCCCAGACATGGGAGAATGAGATCAGGACCATGGGATTATGGTCCTGAACCCCTCTGCCCCACTGAGCTCTAACTCTGTCTCATACAGCAGGACAAGCGTGGTGGCACCACTGCGCGGTCTGCTTCTAGGTTTCTCCGATGCTCTGAGCACTTGATGAATGTCACTGCAAACTCTGATTGGCGGAGGTTCCCTTCCCACACCAAAAGGCGTAAAGGACAAGCCTTTTTTTAACTTCCCGACAGGACTTTTTATACATAACTCCCCCACCACCACTGCTTTAAAAGAATTAACACAGTGGACTGAGTGATTGAGTTACTTTTAGTATACATATGCCAAACTAATAACACTTGGCAGCCATGTTGCCATATCATAAAATGGCTGCCTTTCCAATCTATATATTGGTAAATGATCACCTCACTACAAGCCAACTTCATGGTTCATAAAATACCTTGCGTCACAGCTAAAGGGAATTTGTGTTGCCTAGGGAAAGATATTAAAATACTATCACAAAGTAAACCATAAAAAAAGCACACACACACACACACAAAAGCAATATCATGGTAAACGGCCTACCTAGTCCAATCCATGGAAAGAAAACAGAATGTAATTAAACTCTGAACCCTTTAAAAACAAGGTGGATAATATGATAATGAAGGAGCAGTAATTACTCTGTTGCGGTGAGCTCTTCCCTCTCACAGCTGCCCCATCACAGGACTTTGCAAGAGTAGGATTTTCTTAATCCACTTTGGGGCCAGTGTGCGGTGATTGGATATTGACGTACGTTTGCTCATTATCGGCACACAAACCTTGAATGCCACCACAGTTGAACTGAGACGTAAGTGGCGAAGCTTCAGAACTCAATCTTGGTACGAGGTTACGAGGGGTTTGTTCGCACACCTGCTTCCCACCGCATTACTGTCTGGCTAGATTAACCCTCTCCCAGAGATCACAGAAGCTCCTCTGACTGAAGCTGAAGTATTTGTTAATATAGAAACAAATTGAACTAAATCACGGAGACACAGATTTCACCATTAGGTGAGCTTTCTGTCAGCCTGGAGTTAATGTAAATCTCCCCGTGAGTGGAAGGTGCTGAAACGAGAATACCTCTTGTACACAGCTCAGTCCTGGGGCTCCGTGTAAGGTTGCCGCCATTCCTTCCTAGACTTAACTTTAACCTCAAACTACATTTTTATCGGCTTGCTTGTGAAAAACCGTCTGCGTGGCATCCCTAGGCAAGGCTGTAAAAAGTGGAGCAATCAGCAGGAACATCCCAGTGGGATCCGTAGCGATCGGTCTACCTTAAGAACTTTGATCCGTATTTTTTTTGGTTCGTTTTGTTTTTTACCTTTACCTCATCTCAATGCACTGCAGATTACTGGGAACTACCTGTGTCCATTAGTAATTTTGAGATAATATTCGTAGAGCATAATTCTGGTGCAAATTTCAAAAGTTGGAACTATCGGCTGAAACATTGAATTGGTTTGCTTGCTAGCTGCGTAAATTTTTTTTTAGAATCTTGTTTCACAATTGCTCTTTCTGCAGAACCTCCCTTTCTAGATTCAACGCTGCAATAACACAATGAAGCTATTGCAGTAACCGGAATATTCAAAGCTTGCATTTCATTGCAGGGCAGTGGTGAGAAGAAAGGTTGAAATTAGAGACATGGGCATTGGTTCCTGACAGGCGGGCCGCCAATCGAAGTGACATTCAATAATTCATCTGGCATAAACAATCAGTGATAAATAAATAGAATTGGAAAAGCAATTCCTTGGCAGATGCTTACAACGCCACTCCAACCCCCCCCCCCCCCCCCCCGCATCCCCAAACAGCAGCACAATTCCAGATTATTCCAAACACTGATCTAATTCCAGATTGTTTCATTGTTAAATCAGCCTCTAATAATTTATATTATTATTTGCCAGTCTTTTTTTTTTTTTATTTAATTTTTTTTAGCAGTCTGCTGGTTGTAAGCGGCTTCAGAGAAACAGCCCCAACTAATCTTTTAGGATAATACAAGAATTTCCAATTTATCTCTCTGCAACAAACAGGTCTTTAGAACCTTTATCTGTAGCGCCTTCCGTCTGGCTGAAAATATAATGTCCCTTTTATATCTTCTGGCCAGTTTGGAAGAGGTTAAGCAAATGTTGCATTTCAGATGATTTTTTTTTTCAGACTTTGAAGCTCAGTGAACAAAATCCATGTGACACACTGGTAAAGAATGTCGCTGTCATCCTGCGAGCAAGGAAAGGGATTAATAGACTGGCGACTTGCTTCTTCCTAATTATCTGTGCATTGCTGCTGACTTTGATGGAATCGTTATGCCATCCTTAGCATGTTCTTGGATACATTTAAAGATTTTTACAGCATAGTTACCAACAGTACTGGATTTACTGGGACAGTCCCGTTTTTCTTTTTTTTTTGGACCCTGCCCCATAATTTTTTTCTCCTCTTTGAGCACAAGCAGCATTGCATTTAAACAATATAAGTCTATAAGACGTGCATAGCGCAAACACTACGGAAGTCTGGTCGTGGCTCAATTTAGCTGATCATGCAACATCGCGTTACGTCACATAAGTGGGGGAAAGATGTGCAGGATGTCCGTTAAGTCACAACTGTTCCATTCCACCAATTACTGCTGTTAAGAAGGTAAAAATAGACAGGGAGGTAGTTACCAGATTGAATGAGCTTGTCACTGCACATGGTCTCAGGTGTCCTTCTCAAGCCCTCCCAGTTCAGACAAACTGACTGTTATCAAGTAAACAAAAGCACTGAAAAGACTAGAACAGAAACTATGAAAGAGATTCCTAAGAAATGCCTGTATGCTTTTGTATGCAAAAACAAAAAAAGATTTGAACTGTGCAGGTTAAACACTACTAAATGGGTCAAACTTATTCTGATTCCTGGATTAATCGATTCTCGGTTAAGTTTGTTTTTGTGTTGTTGTTACTGTTTGCTGTTTTTCAGTGAGTCATATTATATGTTGATTCTGATGGTCTGTTATATTGATACACAGCCAGTCACACATGCCAGTCACACATGTATCACTAGATAACTATTAGGGCAATTAAACCCTGATCTCCACTTTAAACATGGAAAAGCTAAGCTAGTCGCAGGCTAAATAATATAAATGTGTAATCAAAAATGTTTTGGTAGAAAACTGCTTTTTGTGCCCATTACATGGAAGGTGAGGTTAGGTTCTCACCCTATTGAGATTGTGCCTTGACATGGCAGGTGAGTTAAATTATGCTTTGGCAATTCATATAACCGAAACCTCTCATTTGTATTAAGTTCACATAATTGCTGCCAACTTTATTGGGGTGAGAAGTGCAGACAGATGTTGTATTTTGTCTACTTTGAACATGACAAGCACTGTCTTCAAGAATCAAAATCCTTAATATGCTTAAGCAACGATTAACCCAAAAGTATTTAGCTTTGTTTCGACACTGTTCATACAATAATTGAAGCAGTGGAGATATGTTACAGAAAGCTGAGTTGGAATAATTCCCAAACTTGCCCATATATTCACTGTTGATTGAATAATCCCTAGGTGACAGACCCCCTGGTACCCCAACTGGGTACCTCCGTCAGAACTCTACTTCCTTGTATCAGCCACCCCAAGCCACCAGACAGAACTAGTGTTGTAGATGGAGCTTCCAAATCACCAGAGAGAACCAGTAACTTTGAAACAGGAATGAACATTTATTGAACAGTAATAGAGTCTATATTCAGACATAATCCAGTTAACATAAATCTCAACCCACAAATTAACATATAATCAAACCAGAACTAAACAGCATGACACAAATATACAAAAACACATCACAATTTGTTTTATCAGTAAATATAATTAACATAGATCAATGGCTGATTACATAGTAGAAGTGTGCATATCAGCATCAGTTTAAGATGGCAAATCACACCTAAGCAGGGTGGAGGGTTCTGTCACACCCTATTTCATGTAATAATAGTATTTTATATAGCACCTTTCTCCCAGTGGGTCTCAAAGCACATTTTAGCACATGCTGTCAGAATAAGCCAAATCCGAAGCTGAATAATAGACGTTTATAATTACCCAGTTAATGGTGCTAATTTATTGACCTCAGAGGGATGAAAAGCTGAGTTGGCTCTGTAGGGATGGAACCCAGTGAACTTCAGGTTTGTACAGGCTCTGCAGTCAGGGCATTTACCAACTGATCTAGAAGAGCTAACAGTCTAATAGTTGGTGTCTACTGCTAGATAGCAGGTGACCAGATTCTCATAAGATTAAAATATATACCCTTCTACAAATGTACATCAGAGAAATCTGGTCACCTGTTATCTAGCAGTAGAAGCTGATTAGACTGTTAGCTCTTCACTTCAAGCCTTTCCAGCTGTCTGTTCTCTCCTTCAAACTGCAAATTGTTGCTGGATTTCAAGTTAGCAACGAAACCAATACAACAAAAAATATTTTCCAGGCGACTGTTTTTTCACGGAGCTGTTTAAACCGAGCGGCCATTTTTGCATTCACTGTCTTCAGTACTTGGATTGATTGACTTAAGGCTGAGTTTAGATGTTTCTCATCTGAGTTTCATTACATGGAATAAGACAGCAACTCAACCTGAACTAAAAGTAATTAAAGGAGCTGGAGAGGGGGGGGGGGGGGGGAGAACCAGAAATAGCAGCATTCTGCCATGGAATGTGGAAATGAGAAACAAAATGCAAAATAGCCGATAGACCTAGAGATTGTACTCATTACCGCTGAAGCAGGGCTTTAATTAACATGCGCCGCAGAACTCACCTGCAGAAAACCGCGTGGGACACATCAACATGCAGAAATCTTTTGATTTAGATTTTTTTTTTTTTTAAATGTTTCAAAGAACAACATGCCACGAAATGCAAAATGTCTAGCAATAGCACACTGATCAAAGATGGCTTGGAGGAAAGACGTAACAGGGGGGATATGATAGAAACATTTCAATACATAAAGGGAATCAACACAGTAAAGGAAGAGAGTATATTTAAAAGAAGAAAAACTACCACAACTAGAGGACATGGTCTTAAATTAGAGGGGCAACGATTTAACAGTAATATCAGGAAGTATTACTTTACTGAGAGGGTAGTGGATATATGGAATAGTCTTCCAGCGGAAGTGGTAGAGGTAAACACAGTGAAGGAGTTTAAGCATGCGTGGGATACGCACAAGGCTATCCTAGATATAAGATCGGGAACTGGGGACTGATAAAAGTATTTAGAACATTGGGCAGACTAGATGGACCGAATGGTTCTTATCTGCCGGTGACACATTCTATGTTTCTTGTCTTGAGCTTTCAGTGCAGTGATGAATCCTACTAAGTGGGTACTGCTTATGGAAAATACTGCAGGGCTGGAATAAAATGTGTAGACAAGCTTATTTATTTATGTTGTAGATGGTTTCAACATTTTTTTAAATATACTTATTTTTAAGACACAATGACAATTCTCGTGAAGTTTTACAATGAAGATAATTTCACAGTGGCTTCTAAATTCAATGACATTGGTGAAAGGAAGAGCCCAGGTGGCGCTTCAATGTAAGAAAGTGCTATGACCTGCCATTAATGTGGAATCAGCCTCTTGCAAGCCAAGTGCATAGTAATGCCATCAGTTTGAGTGATGGAGCTTTTGTGTACGATCAGTAGCGCTGACAATCAACCCTTTTGAGCTACGCCCCCTGGTGTCCAGATTTACGGGACGAGGGAAAGTTGAGCGATATAATATATATATATATATATATAAATACTCAACATGCAATGCTGGCTTGGACACACTTAATTAGATGACCAATGTGATTCAGCAAATCGACCAATTATTGCTCTTTTTACAAAGGTTTGCAAGAACCTACTCTGCTATGTGCATTATAGAGGTACCAGCATTAGGCCACACACCCTCTGATATTACGTTTCATTCAACATGTCTGCAATCATTCTCTCAATGGTAACTTTTTGTACAGAAAAGAATGCAAGATCTCAAATCATAACATTTTATGTGAGTAAAACCTAAAAAAATCGACAGCACAAAATTCCAGTGTCGCAATCTGAATTTGGCACTTAATATCTGACATTTACAACTTTTTTTTAGGTTGATTTCGAGAAGCATGGTGAACTGCAAAAATCAGGAATTAATGGGAAAGACGGGCAAGTTTTAGAATTTGACTAATGCCTGACATTTAATATTCAGTTGCTAGTTTACTGTTTATTGAAAAGGCAGCACAGTACCAGATATCATGATGTAACTCGTTACATAGACTAGACAAACTGTGTTACTAGAGGGCCTTCTCAATAAAGAGAGTATTGGCTGGAATTGAGATGGAATTTCAAACTTTAGGCCAAAGTATTAAGGGGGACTTTGTACGTGGTTTCATAAGCGTCCCTGAAGACGTGGCCTGTGTTAGGCAAAGTGTCCGTACAAGTACACCAGTGTCCATGGCTTGGTCTGCGAAATCCGCAGGGCGTCCTATCAGCATGTCTATGGTATACCGCAATGTGTCGCTCTGATTTGGATTCACGTGGGGGGGAGTTGGTAACACATCTGCGAATGCGTTCGGAGAGTAACTCAATTCAGACACAAAGTTCGTTCTTTAAGTAACTCTGGATTTTATTGTACAGGGAAGCACTTATATAGAAGCAACATGGCGTTGGCTAGTGCAACATCATTGGTTAATATTTGGTGCATAAAAACGGGGACACTGGAGAGCCGTATCTGTAACCATATGGATTTTATTTTCATCTTGACATCGCCATTTTACCCGTGATTTATGGTGCCGTAATGTTTTTTCGCTACAATCTTCAACTGATAGCTGCTCCAGCGCTGCACACTTCGGAAGAGGACATTTATTTTCATAAATCCTTTCTATTCACTACTTTAGATGGACTGTTTACTTTATTATTATTTTTGGCAACATTCTGCCTGCCTTGCATAATTTCTTCTTTGGGGACCCAAGGTGCATTACTGACTCCAGGTCTTGTTCGGGGCCCCGAGATCATTGTATGTTTCTGATGATTCCAAAGACAAAAGGGCAAAACACCAAGATACGGACATTTCCCTGGTACCAGTGGTGACACAATCCGTTTCATGTTGACATTTGCTTATGGCATTTACTGGTTTGTTTTCAGAAAAACAAACCACTAAATCTGCACGTAAAGCACTGTCTGAGGGCCCCAAACCTGAGCCAAATAAACAGAATAACACCTCTTCCTAAAGCAACAAGGTTATCTGAGCTGGCAGCTGTCTAAATATACCACAAATAAACCGGAAAGTGTGTTGGCTTTAAAGAGAGAGAGAGAGATACCTGGTCTCTGTGCCATTCAGAATAATGAGCCACTGGAGTGGGCTGATTTGAACTATAAAACCCAGTGCAAGTCTGTCAGCTTTAATACAATGACAGTCATCAATTTCTGCAAAAGTGGCAGCACTTCCAATTGAAAAACCTGAAGAAAAAAAAAACAACATTTTTCAGCCAAAATGTTTGTTTTATTTTTTTTTTCTTTCTGTCTTTTGATTTTTTGTGATTGTCCCCAGGCAAGCAACTAGAGGAAAGGGAGTATCGGAAGGTGCTGGAGTCATTTCTGCACAGGCTTTTTCAGATTAGTCCTCTGTTTACATGCCAGGTGGATCGATTCATTAAAATATCGAGAATAGCTTGAGGAAGTTGACTTTCATTTTGAGACTAAGTCTAATTCGGCACCCGAATTTGACTTAGTTTCAAAAACAGCTTCAATCATTTCATCTCCCATGACTTTCAGACCTGGGTTTATTTTTTCCTAAGTTATAATCAGGTGCTGAATGTGACTTAGTCCAAAAATTAAAGTCGATCTCCAAAGCTGACCTCTTCGAGCTCTTCTCGAATTTTAGTTAATAGACCCAAACAAGTTTTTATGTCAACCAATGGGGGAAGACCAATGGAGACACTGGTTCAAATGTTAAGTGTACACATCAGAGGCTGGGGATTTTCCAGGTTTTACCTTCACATTGTTACATAGAAACAAATATGAAATTATAGATGATCAGCACACCCATCCTCCAATACTTTGCAAGTATGTGGTGTGAAATGCGTTTGGCTTTATTTGTCCATGCTGGGTGTCCGCTTTAAGTATTTGAGTAGTAGAGTGCTGGGGGGGGGAGGTTTTGCCTGATCATCTATAATTCAGCAGGCTAACGCACCAGAACCTGTTCAATCCTCAGAGCTGCAGGTTTCTGGTGGGGGTCCACTCATTCTTTCACCATTCCGAGTTTAATAAAATGAGTGCCATTAAGTTGAGTAATAGTAACATACCCAGGGCAATGAGAATATATCTCTATGAACTCTTCCTGGTAATAAAAAAAAATTCAGAGAACAGGTCCACACAGAGTCGCCAAATCGTTTCGCATGCATAAAATAGAGCCCAGCAATTCAGACAGAGAAGGTCATTCATGTGGCGCCCCTGGAGTTTAGGATTTTGCATGTCTTTTTTCTTTATTCATTAACCTAAAATCAGGGATCACGTGACCTTTGCCTTGTTTTCTGTCTATCTTTTAACCCAATATTACCACCATTTATACAACCTCAGCCAGTCTCCGACAGCAACGCCTGTCCCTTTCATCTCCTACATGGTGGGAATTGGAATATATCTGCACTTGATATTCTGAAATGTCAACATCTCACTAGCATCACCGAGAATAGATGCTCTTTTTCACTCTTTGATTAATCCTTGTGATAACTGTTTCACATTTGTACAGCAGCCCTTAGGACCTCTCGGGTCCCAGCTGCAGATGTGCCTCATAATCCAAAACATCTTTTGAAAAAGGAGATGGAAGATTTCTCACAAAACTGTCACAGAGCAGCGGGGGGTGGGGGGGGGGGTACTAGACTCTGGAGATTTTACAATCTGCTAGAAAGCTATTTTTTTTTCTTGTTTTGTTTTTTAACAATACTACAAGAATTATAGTACGACAAAAATATGATGCTCTGTTATGTAAAACAATAGTGATATGTTATACAAGCAGAACTATCCAGGAATTTTATGAGTTTGGCTAGGAGGTTGCAGGATTGGCACTATCTCACTGGGCACGTGTAGGGTCACATTTTCATCCTACCAGCAGGGGGCAGTGCCATTTCACAACCTGACTGGCTCTGCCCATTTGAAGATTTGCCCAATCAACTTCAAGGCAGCTTGTGAAGGTTAGCTCTACTTTCTATCATACAATACTGCCCATTTTTATCATTCAGGGACATAGATATGCCTTCCAACATCTCCCCACATTATGGGCAAAGCCTGGTACATGCAGGGCCGGTGCAAGGATTTTCGTCTACACAGGAGAAGGTGCATTTTGGTGCCCCCTGCTCTGATCCGCCACGCCTCCCACACCATTAAGCCTCCTTACATTATATATATATATATATGAATAATGTATAGTGTAGAAAATAAATACATCTAAATATTCAACTTGCATGCTCTAAATGTGTCACACATTGAAACCCTTAAACACAAAGACACCCTTGCAGTCACACACACAGACACCCTTACCACTTACACACACACACAGTTACACCAATTCACACATAACCTGAGACACACTATTTTGCCACTCAATATGCCAGTATTTAGCCCAGGGGTCCTCAAACTTTTTAAACAGGGGTTCCAGTTCACTGTCCCTCAGACCGTTGGAGGGCCGGACTATAGTAAAAACAAAAACTATGAACAAATTCCTATGCACACTGAATATATCTTATTTTGAAGTGAAGAAACAAAATGGGAACAAATACAATATTTAAAATGAAGTAAAGTTAAATCAACAAACTTACCAGTATTTCAATGGGAATAGTGTGCCAGTCAGAGCCCAGTAATATTATGCCAGTCAGATGCCCAGGAACATTATGTCAGTCAGATGCCCAGTAATATTATGCCAGTCAGAGCCCAGGAATATTATGCCAGTCATAGCCCAGGAATATTATGCCATTCAGATGCCCAGGAATATTATGCCAGTCATAGCCCAGGAATATTATGCCAGTCAGAGCCCAGGAATATTATGCCAGTCAGAGCCCAGGAATATGATGCCAGTCAGATGCCCAGGAATATTATGCCAGTCAGATGCCCAGGAATATTATGCCAGTCAGATGCCCAGGAATATTGTGCCAGTCAGAGGCCCAGGAACATTATGCCAGTCAGAGCCCAGGAATATTATGCCAGTCAGATGCCCAGGGATATTATGCCAGTCAGAGCCCAGGAATATTATGCCAGTCAGAGCCCAGGAATATTATGCCAGTCAGATGCACGTTATACCTCCCTCCTCCCCGCTCCCCCAGGCCCGTTTACTTACCTCCATGCTGCTGTTCATGTCCCTGGCTGAGGGAAGCGCTGTGAGCTCCCCTCAGGCCGTGCGCATTCAATAAAGTGTGTTGAAAAAAAAAGTTTCAACACACTTTATTGAATGCGCGTGGCCTGAGGGGAGCGCACAGCGCTTCCCTCTCAGCCACGGACATGAACAGCAGCATGGAGGTAAGTAAACGGGCCTGGGGGAGCGGGCGATTTTCCCGCCCCCCCATTGGGGCGCCCTAAGGAAGCCGCCTGTGCTGCCTTACGGTAGCGCCGGCCCTGGGTACATGGTATATATATATATATGTATGCATTTGCCGTGAGACTTCCTCTTGCAGCATTTCCAGCTTGTTCATGTAATAGCTATAAGTACAGCCTGGTGTTATTCATTTTTAGTTTTTGCAGTTTCTGATATCGACCAGGTGTTATTTTTGGGCACTGTCCAGCAGGGAGTACATTACTTCCCACTTGCTTAGTGCAGAAAAATGGTAGTGTGCTGGATCTTACAATGTTTGGTTCCTATTTTGAGACACACAGCAGACGGCAGAGCCTGGTACTTACTGCTAAAGCCTCATCTTTTCTGCCAACTGAAAGTCTGTTCTCACTATAAAGAAATACATTTTCTCCGAGTACAGAGTCACCCCTGTTTCTAGGGGCAGGTGGACTGGAAATTTGCACATGGGCCCTATATAATTATTAATTTTTATATTTATTTATTTATTTTAAATAAAATAAAATCAGGAGCCACATTAAAGGGACTCTCTAGTGCCCAAAAAGCATCATCCAAATATTATTGCACATTAATGTGCTTTCAAAGTACTTTAAAATGCATGTCTTACATTTTGCATTGCTCAAAATATAAAATACAGCTAGAAGAAATTGTGAAATTACAGCACTTTGCAAGAAACAAGGACTGCCCACACTAGATGAGTAAAAGTCATTTTTGCTGCAGGAACCAATGAGAATAATGCTATTCAAATGAATGTAATATCCTGTCTCTCTAGTGATGTCATCAGCCAATGTGTTGCACTGTTAAGAGATCCTACTGTGTACAAGAGCAAGGTCACTCACAGGCCATTCAGTAGACTCAATTTGAGGAGGACAGGAAGTGACTATATGAAACAAAACTTCATATCCTCAGTGTCTATAGAGCTGCCGCACCTGCAGTAAACAAGCAGAGTAATCACTGGGGAGGGCTTGAGTCAAATATAAAAAATGTGATTTATACAGAATGTCTGCATCAAATCACACAGGGATAAAAGCCTGTGCACTATTCAAGCAGTGATCTTCATCTTGTACCAAAGTGAGTTTGGGGACTAGACTGTCCCTTTAAAGTCAGTCACCGATCTGACTATCCCACTGGGCTTAAATGTTGAAAGCCTTCAGTGGCCTCAGTCTTTATCAGGGCTGCAAAAATCCCCAGCACAGGAGTTTATTAGCAAAGCTTTTAAACTTATTTTATATATTCCCTTAGCAAAACCTCTCCTAATACTGAAACTCTGCAAAAAAAATAAAAAAAATTAAAAAGAACAATGGTCACGCAAATATAATACCTTCCTAATTTTATTAACCTGCCTTTGTGGTACAGCAGAGGGCATGATGCGGTACTGAGATGGGCACTTACTTAGGTAGACAGAGTGGCTTGGCGTGATTTTATGTTAATTCTGGCCACTGACATGCGTAAAATCTCAGCAGTGCACAAACCAGCAGTGCAGGAAGTGCAATGTAGCCGGGAAGGGACTTGTGCTAAATTACACACAAGTCAGTTAGCAGGTCCAGTGATGGGGCAGCATTATGGGGGGGTTGTATAAAGCCAACGTTCTGTCGCCTTTGTTTGCGTGACCTATGCGCCCCATGATGGGATACACGTGTTATATGACAGTTGGATGCTAGTTTGGCGGCCATTTTTTTGGCTCGTCCTGCAGGCAAGGAGGTTTTTGGTAATGGAGGCGTGAGCGAATTTCCCCTGGGCATCGCCAGACCCCTCTGCATTGTGAGAATGTCTCCTTCCAGGCTAAATGCACAGCTTCTCTCTCCAAATCATGTTGCCCGAATGTAACTAAACTGATTGATTATAATAAACAACTCATTTGCAATAAAATATTTATACGCAAGAACCCGCGTAAAATAAAATATAACTGTAAAAATGAGGTATACGTAAGGAATTTTTTGGCTACAGGCAAATAGATCTAGCTTTTATAGGACACTGTCTCCAGTGTTGGAGGAAGATTTTATCAACCGAATATATGATTGCAAGATGAGGTTGGAGTAATCAGAGTGTGTTGCTACAGTGCCACCCTATGGCCAGTTACAAGAATTGCAACATCGCTGGTGAAAAAAAACAAACAAACAAATCTGTTGGTATTAAATTCTCTTGGCCGTATTTTTGATATAGTACAAAATGCAGCATGGTTGTTATCTCTGACCTTAGGGAACTCTGTCGTACATTTTAGTTACTTGTTATCCAGGCTGCTGCAAAGTCTAGTTATGCTTATATATCTCTTTATTTACAATACAGTGCTGAATCATAACATACCGGGTAGAATGTAGTGCTATTAACACATTGCCGGCATAGGACATGCCTGGTAAATCCTGGGAGAAACTCCCTTGCCAGCATAGGATGTGCCTGGCATGTCCTGCCCATGCAATCGCAGTATGCCTGCCGGCATACCCCTATCGTTCTGTTAGAGACAGGGCTGGAGTGCCTCGGGAGGGAGGCACTGCAGCCATGTCTGTGGAGTCCCCCTCTGTCACATCCAATCACAAAGTCAGTGACTGGCTTCAGGGCTGCCATCAGGGGGTGGCAGGCGACATACCTGATAGTTTTGATAGTTTTATGTTTTTGTACGTTCACATAAATGGAGGTAGAGAGACACATCACACCTGCTCTCCAGTCCTGCAGGTAAGTGTAGGGGGGTTAAGATGGCACAGACAAGCTGTTTGGGGAAATAGATTGTATATAAAAGCTGTTTGCAAGCAACTATGGCACAGATAGGCTGTTTGGTAACAAAGATGTCTCATGCAAGCTGTTTGGGGCTAAGTTGGTACAGGCAAGCTATGTGGCTGCTAAGATGTCACGGACACTGTGTTTCAAGACTAAGATGGCACATAGAAGCTGTTTAGTGGCAAAAATGGCACTCACAAACTGTTAGGATGCAAGGCTGACACTGTGGGACATGTTGCTTGATGAAGTCGCAGGGCCAGGGCAATTTTCACACCAGGGCCCTGTTTTTTCTAATTATGCCCCTGGACATGGGTTGAATATCATGGCGAGGAAGGTAACTGTGGGTGAGAGCTGGTGGTGTTTACCTAGCTTTAAATGTTGTTGTTGTTCTAGTTAGTGAGATTGTTTGTCATCTTACTTGTTTGTCATCATTTGATGTTGTTTTGTCTCTGAATAAATGTTTGTTAAAGCAGACGGACCAGAGTTTATATGTGAAAGTATACATAATTCATTCAGTTTGAGTAGACACCGCATTAAAATATTCTTGCTGGTAAGCAGAACACTTTATTTAGATTGAGTTATCATTCACTTAGATCGAGTACTTCTCAGAAAAATAAAGAATTTGACAAATAACTAGTTCTAATTAGTTTAATGTTTTGATAGGGTAGGGATAGCTGAAGTGCTGGAGATTCCAGGAAACCTTCCAGTGGAAGTAGTGCATTATATCACTGGCTGCACATTACTCTGAGCCGGATAAATGAATTATGCTAATGCTAATATGGACATATGGGTTGGTTCTAGTTTGCTGTAGGCTAGGGTTGCCATCCAGCCATAATTTTACCGGCAGGCTGGTAAAGATTGAAGCCGATCTTAATTATTTTTCAATAGCAAAAACTGTATTTTTTGGAAGGAAATGTGGCAATCATATTGGAGGACCTACGTGGAAAATCAGAGGGGGCATCAGTTATTTGCCTCCACTTCAAAACCATCTCCCACCAGGTAGGCATTGTCTGGGGTCCCCCGCTCCCCTCCCCCGTTTAATTTGCATAAATGCTAGTGCCACCATTGATTGACATGTGTAAATCTGCAGTTGTAGCACTCAGCCCTGGAAGGGTTCAGCTCCTATTTGTGGCATGCGAACACCTGTTCCAGACTTGTGGCCGGTGGAGGGATTAACCCTTCACTGTGGCTTTGGTGACCCCCAAAGCATTAAGAGATTTGTGCACATACTAGGCTTATGTCTGAGCAGATTGTGAAAATGTATCTGTTTTAAACTCTTTCATGTGACTCAGTCGAGACCCAGTTAGGATTCCATGAACATACAAGTCTCCTGTTCCACTGCTAGCTGCCAAACTATTTTGCTGGCCAAGCAAAATGTCCATTATAAACTGGTAAACAATCAATGGCACAATATCTGTTACATTTACAGATCACCCCACAGTATAATATCCTTTTAGACTAGTAAAGTGAAACCTTTGAGGGGGTCTATTCACTAAAAGGTGAGTTACAAGTGAAATGAACATTTCAGCTAGACATGGTGCAGGACCAAACATGGTGAGCTTCTCATGCTAGAAAAACTCAGGTGACCATGGCTAACTACCTCACGCGTTTCGTGCTAACATGCGCTTAGTTACTGTGCTCAAGCTCCTGTAAGGAGAAGACTGGAACTCTGAAGACACTCAGCCAGGCTAGCACCTAAGCCACATGGTAGTGGCTTTCTCTGTGCCTAGAAAAGGAAGCCACTGTTATACTTTCCATGTAGGGCGATGCTTTGTTGTGAAGTACAAGGCTTTGAAGAACACACTTTAAAATGTAACATCTTGCATTAAAAAAGCAAACAGCATCCGGGGCAGATAAGGCGTTCAGCCTCCAGAAGGTCAGAGCTTTGTCTGTTTTGACTTGGTACCTGCAGCATCCTTATTCTGTGCTGCATTATGTTTTCGATCTGGGGGTTAAAGGTCTAAAGATAGGAAAGTGCAAGGATTGTGACTGCTTGTCTTATTTCTTTACTGCAATCTCTCAGTGACCTCCTGATACAAAGTGGATTTATGTTTCTATTTAATATGGGAAATCAGTGCTCTCTGTACATGTGTGAGGAATATAGCTTTGCTAAAGGAGAATTGTAAAAGCACAAAATGGGAAACCATGCCTTCTTTAATCTATCGTTCACTGGTCATGTGACTTGTAGTCTTTTTTAATCAGCGCTGTTTCTTTAACAACATGTTAAAGGGACTGTATCACCTAAACATTGTTTTTTTTACTGTGCATGTAGAGGATAAAAAATGTTTGAAAATGATCTATATTTTGTATGAGCAAAAGTGCAAGACAAACATACAGTTCTGCTACCATAATATATAGATTATTTTTGGTAATTTCTTTAGAGTATTAAGAATATTTAGGTGACTGAATCCCTTTAACTTTACATGTCAAGGAGGAGACACAAAGTACACCTTTAAAACACATTATTATCTTCATTCATGTATTTGCTTGCAATTCTGCTAACACATTATATAGATACATTGTTTAAATAATGTATAAGTGGTCGAGTCTCTATAAAATAGCAATGCTTGAGAGATTAAAGCGACCCAAGTTTTCCTCCTATGACAATACTTTGATTAGTACTATCAGTCTAAGAACAAGATTTACACTCTGGAACCTTACAGAACTTTTTCTTTTTTTTCATCTTAGCCATAATACAATTATTTCTTCCATATTCCGATTCTGACATTTTTTTTTTTATTTTTTTTTTTCATTCCAGAAAAATATGCTGAAGCTCGTTCCTGGATCATATTTGCCTCCACGTCCGTCATCGCAGATGCTAGGAGAAGGATTCCCTCGCTGCAATAAATACTTTTTGAAGGAGATCATAAAAACTTTAGGCGCAGCAATAAAAATGTCAGTGTCTGAAATAGGAACCAATAAACGTCATATCCAAAAACCATTGGAAGAAGTAAGGCTCCCTTAAGTTTTGGGGGTTTCTTTCCTCCTGTGTTGGGGATAATTGGAGAGAGACTCCCCGTTAAATGAAGTTCAGATTGGCCTGGGTTTTTGCCATCCCACCTCTGGGTCTGTGTGTTCCATGTTTCTGTTGTTGCTGCTGCAGTTTTAAGTCGAGTAAATAGATTCTGCTCACATAGGGATTCTTTACAGATAGCTGCTTGGAAGGATCTGGCGGAATACTGATGAGATGTCATCCATCTGAAAGAACAGGAGCATTGTGCAGGGCCTGTCGAACAAATCTAATGCCGCTTTCATGTGGATGACCGTGCCCCAACAACTTTCTGACCGACAATTTCACCTTGCTCCGTAAATTCATAGCACTATAGTGTGCACCAATCCCAGAGCAAGGCTTTAATGTCGTTACCTGTCCCTGCTCTGCAAAATGGGCCTTGGCTACGAATTGTTCAAATTTTTGCTTTTGGACTGGGGGCCAGCAATAGGGGTGCAGCAAGTTTTGAGTCAAAGGGGTTGGGGTTACAGGACAGCTACCCAGAGCTCACTTATTGTATGTTAAGCCTATGTATGTCTCCCAGACAATACCGCTTGTGCGTATGCAGAAATCATGCCGGGCAAGCCACACATTTTGATAGGACAGAAATTCAAAAAGCTGGACTTTTACATAAAATTCAAGACTGTTGGCACATATGATCAACTGCCCGCGGATTATATTAGTGGTTATTTGTATTGTGGCAACAATTTAAGCAGTGCTTATTGAAGTGTACAACAAGCTCAACTTACCAGGAGCTGTCTGTCGGCCATCTTGAGCCCAATGCCGTGGGGTTTTCTTTGACTCAGTTTTCTCCTTTGTTCCCCCCATTCACTGCCTTGCCAACTCCTGTTGCTAAGGAACATTGTGGGCATTTGCCCATTCCTCAATGAAGAGCCTTCCAAAATCCTAGTGCACGCACTTGTTATCTCTCATCTCCACTACTGTAACAGTCTTTTTATATAACCTTCCTCCAGTTCAGCTCTCTCCTCCAGAAATCTATGCGAAATGTGGCTGCCAGACTCGTCTTTCTCACCCGTTGCTCTACGTTAGCTGCTCCTCTTTGTAAACCTCTCCACTGTCAGCTCTGGCATATCATTTTAAATTCCAACTTTAACCCATGAAGCCTTCCAGTCCTCGCCCCCTCCACACATTGCCTGCCGCATTAAACTCATTACTGTCCTGAAAAACCAATGCATTTCTCACTTGGACTAAGGTTTTCCTCCTACCTTGTGCCATTTGCGCCTGACTGAGCTGCCCCCTGTACCTGGAACCCACCTTTACAGAGCACTACTCTCAATCTTCAAAGTCCCTCAAATCTCACCTCTTCAAAGAAGCTTACAATTCATCCCACTAGAACACCTATTATTATTATCACCACCTTCTCCTCTGATCACTCATCTTATATGTCTCCTGTCCCGCACTTAGAGTGTAAGCGTGTGATCAGAGCTCTCTACCTCATCGGTCTGTCTCTGTTCATCTATAATGTATCTTGTTTCTATGCTCTACACCGAGTGTGTAAATTGTTGGCACTCTATCAATACATGTTAATGTAATGTGATGTGACAGAGAACCTTCAAGCAGAGTCTGGCATACAATGTATGGTGATTTAATTGGAGATATTGGCTGAGTTGTCTATGTTCATCAAACAACATATGGTTTCATTGTTCGTTTTTACACCAATGTTTCTGAAGTCTTTGGATTCCTTTAAGACACAGATCTAACACCCAAGTTTAAAGGGTAAAAAAAAAAAAAAAGAATCAAATTATCTTCTACAAAGTTATTTTTAAGTTGGCAGATTTATTTCCTGCTACACAATAGGCCTGTGTTATCTTCCCTTTGTTATAATTACAGTCACAAAGCAGGATTTCTGGGCCGGGATACAATGTAAGCCTCCTTCAGGACCAAATATCTAAATTTGTATATTTGTGATCAGAATGAATTCTCAGTAGTAGACAGATGCTGAGCAGAATGTGCCATATGGTGTCAGACAGAGGATACATGTGGGTCCTCTGGTGGGATTATAAAATCTGAGTGCGTCTTCATCTGTCCCTTTGTTTATACGGATTCCTTGATGTGTGTGTGAAGTTCCAGTATCTAAAGGACATACATGACACATGGCATCCCCGGAGGATGGGCTGCATAATCTAGAAAAACAAGATTTGTGTTTGTTTTCAAGTACTGCCTATATGACCCAGTAGGAAAGTCGACTGTGGTGTAAGCAGATTGTAATATGTCATTTTATGTGTGTTCTCCTGTTATGACGTTATCTTCAAGGTGTTTAAGTTTTAAGACATCCTAGGTGTTTTTTTTCAATCCTAAATTATGTAAGAACCAGCAATATCGGCTATTCCCGGGCCACTGAAATATATCAACAGATTAAAGAGCTCAATAAATGAAACAGTGAATGTAGAGGGGAAAATGGCAATGACAAGCTGTAGGGGGAGCAGTGGTGGCAATGGAAAGTTGTTTGAGGACTGAGTGGGCACTGACATACTATTTGGGTATATAGATGGCAAATGGGAGGGGTGCCAAACATAAGTGCTGCCCCGAGTGCCAAGGGTGGGACATAAGGAGTGCAGCCAACGGACATCAAAATTAGGTTTTGCCACTCCTGACCACCTCCAGAGAAGAGAGCTATGCTACAGAGACATATTTTCTAACTTTATACAAAGAGAAAGCTGGCTCTGCACACAACAATATGTTCATTAAAAAAATTGGAGTTCGTTGAAGTAGATATATTGGGCAGACTAGATGGACCGAATGGTTCTTATCTGCCGACACATTCTATGTTTCTATACACCTCTATGTGCTATTTGACCAAGTAAAGGAGATTATCCAAGAGATGTTAGTAGCTGGTTGTATTTTATTGGGAAGAGTCATTAGAACAGAGACCAGCTGAGAATATATTTTACATATAGAATTCAGATACATTTCCTGAACAAAAATGTAATAAAACAAAAAGAAAAGAAAAAAACAGCAATATATATGGGTAACAGTTTCTCTCAGAATGAGTAGGCATTACATATACAGGAAACAGTTTGTCTCAGCATGAAAGGGCATCACATATCTGGATTATCTCACCAGGAGCAGGTGACCAAACAATAACTGACAAATCAGGGTTTACATTTTCTTTAAAAAAATAGGGATTAAACGCAGCATTTGAATAAATACACTAGCGGGGCTTAATTTAAACATCAGTAGAGATCACGTGGTTTCCCCAAAGGTGCATTCAAAACGTTTGTGTGATTGAACAAAACCTAGAATCAGCAATGGCTAACCTTGGCACTACAGGTGTTGGGGAACTACATATCCCATAATGCTTAGCCTGACAGAATATTATAGGATTTGTAACATCTGCAGTGCCATGGTTAGCCAGCACAGTTTTGGTTTATGGAAAGTTTCATGAATGGCATCTGTTTGGATGTATGTACAAGCTAAAGCAGGAATTTCAGAGAATTGGAGGCAGCCATTTTGCTTTTTCAGCATACTACAGTCATGAGTGAAACTGTGGTTTATGGACATTTTTATGAATGGTATTTCTTTTGATGTATATGCAAGATACAAGGAAATCAGTACTAGAGACAGCCATTTTTCTTTTTCAGTATACTGCAGTCATGCCATCTTAACTGACCTTGCCACAAAACAGAAAAATGCCAAATAGCCTTGTTTTAAATGAGAAAAAGACTTTGATCCCTCCATTTACATTTAAGATGACTTCAGATTGCAAATGTTTTAAACGCTAACAAGAATGCTCAAAATCTAGAAAGGATTCATCCATACAGATTAGTATATACATTTATTTAGGGAATTGCCAAATTATTTGAAGTTTACAGCTGCATACAACAAAATGCTAAATAGAAACATACTGGCATTTTTGAGAAAACTATAGTTTTATTTTTTTACTTTTTTTTTTTAATTGTTTGAGGCATATGATGTACCTTAAATACACAAGATTATGCCAAATAATTTAAATGCATAGATGGTAATAGATGGTAACCGAGAATAATTTTTATTAAACTGTACAAAAATATATTAATGCTCTGTGTTGCTGACTGTTACCAGTATCTAGTGACAAACCAAAGGATTAATAGCAGTCAGTTACATTGGTTAAATTGAAAAGTATTGGAAATTTGACAGTTTTCAGATGTATATTATTTTTTAATATTGTGAATGCACCTTTATAATCCCCAAATAATATATCTTTTGGAAATGATTTCCTCTTACTTCACTTTAAAATATCCTTCGGACAATTGTTAACGTAATTAACTACACTGAGTTAACCAAAAACTACCAGAGGTAAAATCCCAGCCAAGGCATGACAATAGAGAAACATTATTAAAACATGAATATACCTTTATTTAAATTAAATATTGTATCTAGTTATCTATGAAATCACAATCTAATAGATTCATGCAGCATTTTATTCAAATGGTATTAAAATAGCTTTTTTCCTGACATGTTCAATACAGAATCTGTGCAATAAGCGTTATCAAAAAAAAAAAAAAAAGACAAACACAAACAAGGACACAACCAATAAACACAGTGTTGATCGCCAATTGGTGTTTTAAATGGTGAGCTTTCAATTTTATTTGGTAGAAAAGGTACAGTTTCCTTGAACGATATATTAAAAATAACATTTTAGGAAATCAGTGCAGGGGTTAATAAATCTCTCTCGCCCATCATACATCAAAATATATAGTGGCGGCTTTGAACCCTTTCTAGCAGTAGGGGAGGGAGGGGGGGGGGGGGGGACTAATTTGTTTTTTATCACCCTTAAGAGTGTTGGAAGGTTTAAAGTGGGCATAGCAGCCTCAACAACGGCACGCCCCTTTCATTGTCAGCTATTGGTTGAGGATGATAGGAGTGGAAGTAAAACAAAAAAGTTAGCGGCGCAGGTTAGCGCTAGTTCAGGTAAGTGCAATGAACAAAGCCACATTTAATAAAAATCGGTAGATGAAGTGCAGATTTTTGAAGATGTTTCTTCCAGTTTTACGGAAGGCATTGAGTTTGTGGTTTTCATTTTGTCACTCTCGTTACTGTATGTGCAAAGAATTTGCATACATGGTAACTTTTTGGGGGTCTGACCCATAGATTGTAGGACTGACACCTTTTTATCATAAAAGGACCAACCATGCGATCACCTCCATAGACTTAAAGTTGTCCACAAGCCAATTTTTTAAGGGCCTGCCAGTAAAACACCGGCTGGCAACCCCAATAGACTGTGGGTTTTAAATGGCTATGGGAGTGGCATGGAGCACTGCTCCCTTCCTGACCATTCTGCATCGTTATGAGATGGAAACACCCACTTCTGGGTGGGGCTAAACACTCTTCGTATTCTATTTTGCCCCAGCCTACTCACTTAGCGCACACGCTCAGCCTTCTAGTAAAGAAAAAAGGAAGGGGGGGGATCTCTGGCACATCTAACCTACCAAAATCCCCACTAACCTCAAGTCTTTATCAACAACAGGAGGAGCCACTACCCCAAAAAAAAAAACCCAAAACCTTAGAGTCAAATTGAAGCCTAAGATATACACTTTCAGACCACTTTCCCTGGGGTTGTATCATCTTACCAAATATATCTTGATTGTACCAAAAAGTTAAATACAACTCTTTAAAAAAAAAAAAATTAAATTGTGCAATCTACCTTCCAACATTCCTAATGTGTGACCATGGATGGGAAAAAAAAAAAAAAACCACCAGCTACTCGTGATAGCTCTTTATTAAATGTTCTGGATCCCTTTGTAGCCAGAGACTTAACAGATACAACAATAAATTCATGACCAAGCTGTGGGTAAATTTGCATTTAAATCCTTTGCCATATTAGTTCATCTCCCTGGCATTCAAATGGTTAATTAAAAAAAAATAAAAAAAAAAATACTACCTCTCCCCCCCCCGAACAATTTATCTACGACTTTCCTGAATTCATGGGGTTACATTGAGGCGATACTTGTCTTTTTCTGAGGCGAGTTTTGTACAATGTAAATATTAGTTATCCAGAGAGAGAACCAGATATCTTACGAACTGACCTTCATATGTAAACTTGAGACGTTTAGAAATGACTTCAAGCTTAAAGTTCATTAGCAAACCTTTACTAATATGCCATAAATATGATCGGTGCACCCCCTTGACTGACCTTTGTCGATATTCATAGTAGAAAACTTTTTTTTTAATATTATGGAATTTTACTTCTAACTCCTCACGTGCCAGTAACGCAGGTATAAGCATGTTACAGGCCTTCCAATGACAGTCTGCCACTGAATTTTCAGAGAACAGGTTCCTGGCCTATTCTTCAAACCCCTCTCGGTAACGAACCCACAGATCACACAAGGTAAAGTATAAAATCACAGTTCTGGTAGCTATTTATCAATAAAATCACACACACACACACAAACATCACTTATAAAATATGATCAGCTCTCTATTTAGACGAGGTGAAGAAGCTACATCGATTTGCAAGGGAAAAATTGTAAAGCGACACATTTTGGGTTCAGGTATGTATTAAACTGCGTCGTTACCTCTACATCGCCAAGAAGGGACACCCGGTTATAGAGATAGGGGGCGACTCTCGTAAAGTGTCCCAGAGATTCTGCTAGTACCTAGAATTTACTTTTCCAAGAGGGTATTTGGATTCTATTCTGAAACTTCTCCAATGAGGACGTCATTAGACTAACCTGCCTGACACCATCTTGCTTTGTCATATTTCATAAAGACACACCTAGGAGATAAATTATTAAGGGTGGTTAATCATGGTGTGTGTGGGTGTGTGTGTGTGCTTCCCAGGAGCCAAATATGCAGCATCCAGTTTTGCACATCCCTTTCCCTTTGATGACCATAACATTCTTAGAAGCAGTCAGCCAGGCCTTTGGGTGAAACCATTATCCTTTGGGGTGCCATAAAGCTCCAGCCCCTCCTAGTCCCCAAACCGCTCAACATTTTCAGATGGAAACACCCACCAATTTTAACATTTGCACCCCTTTCTTTGAGGTCGCCCATTTCGGGTCTGCTCCACCTTACAGCCCCAGGGACTTCCTCCTTCCTGTCCCATGGAAAAAAGAAGAAAGGGAAGAAGTCCATGTCTAGGTGTCTGTCACTGTATTTATCTTCCCAAAATACAGTATTATTCATTCAAAAGAAAGGTCATTAAAATTATATTAGGAAAAGTTGCAGAATAATCTAACATGTTGGGGGGGGGGGGGGGGCGATAAATAAGCAAGAAAATGATCACAAACATAAAAATGGAGTCACATTAAGCCCAGTTCTCTTTTATTGGCCATTACAATAAAATCAGGTTTTACTGTCGCTATCACTCGCTGGTATTAATTTGGCCACAGAGGGGCATAAGAGATTTCGGGAGAACCCACATTTGTAACCAGGAAACATCTCACAAGGATTGTTACAGGAACAGGCCTGAACAATTCCATTTAAAAGGAACAGAATGACCCATTGAGTATTTTGAGTAGAAGAGGGTGCAAGGAGAGGGTGCAAGGGGTAGCTTTAGAAGCAACAGCCTGCTGTTCAAAACTAAGCCAATCAGAAGTTTGGACGGATCAATAGCAGACACCTAGTGGTGTGCATAAGGCTATAAAAACACTGCATATTCAAAGACCAGCTCATTGGTCTTAAAATTGTGATCATTTGAAAGCACTAGAGAATATATAAATAGAGAATCAGTGCAGGTTGTTTTAATGACCCATAGCCATGCACCTCCATTTTTGCCATTCAATGTATATTGACAAATTACCTATTCTTAAACGTTATTTTTTTTACTAACTAAGCTATTGTTGCAAATAGTGTTTGTTTCTTTAAATGTAGCTTTTTAAACCGTGAAAAAGGGTAAAGCAGTGAATTTCTCTGCCCTGTTGCTGGGCAGCTTCACGGTGTAACTGTACGGGGGGGGGGGGGGTCATTAAAAGTAGCGCCCACATGGAAACCACGCCCCTTTTTTTGCTACCTACTGAGTTACGAGTGCCAAATCTCTTCCTTTGTGAGTCAGTCACGCCTTTCATATGACCTGCTGCTCTGTACCATTAAAAAAAAAAAAATCATGGATTGTGGAATGAACACCGGTTGGCTAACCCTTCAAGGGGCAGAGTGCTGCTCAACCCCTTGCTCCTTGAAGAGTTACAAAATACTTAACACTGTACCCTTTTGTAAATATACGACAGCTACAATATGTGCAACTTGTTGATCTCCGAAGCTGTATATCCTGTATTGCATGGCACACTATTTGCAAATTAGGACCACCATTTTCACACATACCTTCCCATGGTATTCACTAGACAGATGAGGTTTTTGGCATTCTTACAGGATTAACTTACATGACAACCCACACACTATAAACATCATGTAACAGACTTAGGGGTAGTGCCTTCTCTGCAGAGCTACAGTAGTAAGTTACAGTGAACCAACCCCTGGAATCGTAGCTATTTAATATTTAACCTTGCATCAAGAGAACTGAACCTTTATATTGACACTTTCAAGATTAAAGTCCCTAGCTTTCTCTCTCTCTCTCTCTTTTTTTTTTTTTTTTTCGTTGTAGGGTAGACGTGGTTTGTTATTTTCACAGAAAATTTGCTTTATATCCCAGAGTGGAAGGGGCAGGGTGAAGATTTCTTTCACAGGTACTTCTCAGTAAAGTTCTCTGGGAAGACACCTTTATGTTCCTCAAACTCCTTATTCTGTAGCCAGTCACTCTCTTTAATCCCCATCAACCATCCTTCGTCCTGAAAGAGATAAAACAGAGTTTGTGAAAAGACTGGTCCTTCTAAGAGGGTCCTTGGCTCTGTGAGGTCTCTGCATTTTGAAATGAGTAAAGTCATCTTTTTCTCTTTTTTAAAAACAGAGTGTCTGGTGCAAAGCCCCCAAATTATTTTGTATTATTATGAGACATATGTTTGGGCCAAACTATCAAACTACCATTCTTCATTCTCTAGTGATGTCATCAGACAATGTGTTGCACTGTTAAGAGATCCTACTGTGTCAAAGAGCAAGGTCACCGAGACTCCACACAATGTATTATATTCCAGCAGCACAGGAAGTGACTAAATGAAACAAAACTTTATATGCTCAGTGTCTATACAAATCAGTGCTGCCTGGGGGAGCAGGCTCACTGGGGGAGGGCTTGAGTCTAATATTAAAAATATGATTTCTGCAGAATGCCTGCATCAAATCACTCTGGAAAAAAACCTGTGCACTATACAAGCAGTAATATTCAACTTGCACCAAAGTGCAATCTTTGCCCACTCTGTCTGCTTTTTCAAATTCTCTATGTGTGGCCGTTTGGAGCTATAGCCGAATGAAAGCCATAAAATCAAATCTTGTTTGTGCGAAAAAGTGTTACAGAAACTGAACCTCTACTGTATGTCCATATATACTGTTTATGAAAAAAATAATTACAAATAATTTATAGTGAAATAAAAGAAGAATATATATTTTTATGGTCATGACCCTTAACAACGATTTTTTTTTATTTTTATTTTTTTCAATATTCGATAGGAACACCAGTCAATTTTGGGTATTGTCGAATTTGTGAGACATGAGACAAACTAAAATGACATTACCTTCATAACCAGTTACACCAATCACAATAAGACAAGTTACAAAAAATAAAAAAAACATTGAAAAAGTAATTACTGTGTATCCCAGATAACAAATAACTTGACTATTTTTGAATGGAGAGCACAGCTAGATAGGAAACACCCGTTAGTTTGCCCTGACCATGATGTCATTTCCTGTCCGAGAGCAGAAGTGGGTGTCGGTGATGGTTGTTACCCTCCACCAGGCATCACTTTCAACCAACTTCTAAAACTTCAGGAAAACAGCATGTTTATGGGTGAAAGGATACCATTAAAATACAGAAAATGTAAAAATCTGAGTCCACCACCACCACCACAATCTGCTTTTATTTTAATCAAAAAAAACATATGCTGCACCTTCTGTAGCATACGACACCTCTAGTGTCTCACCACGATATAAATAAATTACAAAATGAATCAATGCACTGGCCCATGCCTTCACAGAGTGTATTTACCATATACAGATAGGCAACCCTATATATATATATATATATATATATATATATAATTCATTTTTTAATCTATTTACACTTGTGCTTTTATTTCATCATTTCTGAAAAGCACATTTTTACAAATTTTTATTTATACACAGTGATAAATACTGTACGTTTGTTAGTAGATACGAAAAAAATAAAAATTCCCCATATCTTTCATAACCATAGTCCATAGCGGTGCCACCCATTCGGTATTTTACCATGTGGCCGGAATAAGAAGCATCAGCAGGTTACAATAGCTTGCTAGTTTTTAAGATATGGTCAAATAAACCCAGGTGTTGATGGTGGATTCAGATTTTCAGGACCTTAATATATACATTTTATATATATATATATATTTTTTTTTTTTTTTTTTTTTTTTGTTTTTTTTTTGTTTCCATTTCTGTGCCTGATATAATTAAATATTTGTTTTTCTTTTGGTTGGAAAATATAGAAAATTAAACATTTTAATTTCCCATCTGTAGCTCTTCTCCAATAGTTATTCTACAGATATTTGTTTTTATTGGTTGGAGTGATATTAATTATCCACAATCATTATTAATTTATCCAGAACACATAATACCTTTAAAAATGTAAATAAAATTAAAAAAAAATAAAAAGGACAGAGACAATCTGTGCTTTTATTTTTTTCAAAGACATGAGTACTGCAGTTCTAACGCAATGGTCCCTTTTATCAAGGTTCTCGACTAAGAGCCAATCACTGAGCTGATCATGCCCCTGCCCCCCACGCATTTCATACTGGTCTTTTTTGTATTTATCATGAATTGTGTCCTATTAATTTATAGAATACTTCATGAATATTTTATGGTTTGTTTGCACATCTTTGGCTCTATAGATTGCACATCAGAATGATAGGGCTGGAGTAATAATGTCTTCGATAGCATTTTTGGAGAGAGAGTCTATTTTGTCCCTAGACAAAATAATGGGATTGTTCCAAAGTGGGTGGTGTTCAAAGGGAGGTAGTGAAAATAAAAGGGGCCCATCCACCTATTTCATTCCCTGTATGTTGTAAATGTGTTTAATTTATGCAAAATGAGCTTACTGACAATTTTCAGTTCTCCTGTAGTTACATTTGAAATCATTTTACAAATGCCGTAACATAAAACCAATTAGAAGGATTCGCAGACAAAGGCAGGGCGGTTGCTATAGCAGCAGCTCTGTTATGCTTTATATGCAGTTTCTAGTAGTCATGAAATGTTGAGGGAAAAATAACTTATAAGACAGATCTTGGTTTTTTTTTTTGTTTTTTTACTTGGCAGTATTTTTTTTTATCTAAAAATATATATTTTTGGTCTAAGTATTTTTGTAAGTGGTACTGCCCCTTTAATTCTACCCCTTTTTACCTCCCATATCATCTAGTGTGCCTACTTTGAAATAAGAAAGCCCTGGCAGAGTCATGGGCAGCTATAAACCTTCATTTACAGAATGTTGTTCAGTCCTCAAGGTCGCAGGCTTGATTCATAGCAAGGTCAACTCAGCCTTCCATTCCTCCGAGTTCAAAAAAATGAGCACCATCAAGCTCGGTAATCTCATGATAACAAATACTATAGATAATTATACCAAGGTATTTTAAGAAGTAGCATCTGTTGGCTTACTATAGTGGTTGAGTAACAGGGGATTAATAGGACAAGTTTCCAATGCAAACCTTCATGCATAAATAATTAGCAAACTGAGAACCTGATAAAAGCAGTCCAGCATTCCAAAGAATAGTCACATGCACACATAAGGCAGTATTTAATTTTTATGGTTACCTTCTTACTCACAAAAACTCCTTCCAACTTTTTATTCTAAAAAAAGATAATTTGTTCAGTACAGTTCAGCAGCCTCGTGAGATTTGTTTTTCACAATACATGGCTCCCTGCGAGCTTCGGTCGAAAGTCCACGGTAAATATTAAAACAGAATAATAGCTAATAATAATAATAATTAATAAACAGTTTTGGTGAATAATCATGGGGGGTGATAGGAAAGTAATGCTATATACAAATAATCAGGGATTTCATTCAGACATATCACAGATCAATAGTAATGGCTGTCCAGCCGGTAACACATTGGCATCGGGCCAATGTTATGTCTACGGAGACAGTGGCAAGGCCGGGATTTTTCTGAAGAAAAGGTGGCAACCCTACTGCTGATATAGAGTTGGTGCAGGAGCCAGAGTGACGTTATAATTGGCATTTAAATTGGTAGGAGTTTGGAAATTTTATTGATAGGTCAGATTTTATTACGTGTTACCAAACAAGTCATCTTGGACACCCAAACTTCCAGGTCAAATGCAGAAGAAGAATTCATGGTCTTACTCAATGAAGAGAGAATTGCCGGGAAATAAGATGGGAATTTTAAACGTTAGGTCAAAGTAGGAGAGATGGAAAAAAAAAAAAAAAATTCCAATGCAGCTAAATGGGAGAATTGTTCCAACGCAGCTACTTTTGTGTTTAAGTTTGAAATTCCCGTCTCACTTCCCTCCAATTCTGTCTTAATTGAGTAGAACCTTGAGATGTAAAAAGAAAGCAGATTATTACCCGTGAAGTGGGCATATTCTAAGGCAAAAAGCATAAGGCAGTTATTTGTAAAGGGGCATAAGTCTAAAAGTGGATCATCCAGGACATTCAAATGCTTTCTAGGTCAACTATTTTCTTTATAAAATAACTTGGAAAGTACTTGTTAAGTAAACCAGCTTGAAAAGGACAGCAGGGTTAAATCGATAACGGAATCCAATACATTTGCATATTGTGTACTCACAGCCAGTATGTGTAAATACATTGTTTTACAGTGTGATTCAATCAGTGCTAGCCTGGAGACAATCTCTCTGTCGACTTATTATTGTACAGTGTGAATTATTAGGTCTAGTTTACCAACCAAATTTGGGTCAGACTTGCCGTAACGATCATGTCAGTTTCTGCAGACTAATGGCACAAGAAGTTCAGGAAACTAAATAGTCAAACTAATTTTGCTGAGTGATTAGTTTATTAAAAGGGCCATTTCAGATATCAAAATGAAGCTTGATGCATCTAGTAGTGTATAACCTGCACATTTTGGAAGATTTGGTCTCATTGTATCAAAAACAGTGGGCATCCCCATGCATTTCTATGGGAGCCCCCGTACTGGCTTCTAGGAGAACCTGGGAAAGACTATTTTTATGTGAAGAATCACTCATAGGGAGATCGATTGCAAAAGGCAGGTTTTACATTTTTTGCTTCTGCATCTAATAAATAGAATTTACAGACACTGGCTACAAGTACATGCTATTTACATTTATTTTATTTTTTTATTTATTTTTTACTTTTCGGTATCTTTGGTCCTAATTCAGCATTCCCAGACACAGCTAGTGCAAGCATTTGACAATGTATTTAGTTCAGAAAAGTTCCACTCACATAACAGTCCAGTAAAACAGGAAGCATGTAGCCCTGTTTTACGCATGTCAAGCACGAACAAGCCATGCCTTTGGTTCAACAGAGCTGAGCTTACCTGCTCATCTGGGTTGTCAAAATGAGTCACTAGGACCACATCCCCAGATTTCAAGTTTAATTCATCGCTGTCTGTCGCACCGTAGTCATGTTGGGCCTTCACCTGTAAAAAAAAATACACAGTCACACTGTTAACATAACCCAGGACGTACCTGAAAACCTGCGAGTATCTGAATGTACCTTTCCAGGTTAAAACACCGTTATTATTATAATTATTTTTATCATTAATTGTGACATCTTTCAGTAGGACCCAGCAAATTATTGCTAAATGATGAGTGCAAAAAAAAAAAAAAAGATTAAAAAAAATTATAAAAACAATAATAAATTAAACAAGACTGCTCTGAAAAAGCCCCGATAGGGCGAAACGCGTTGCAAGATCTGTGACGTTCCCAGCGAGAGTTTCTACCAGGAAGTTTGTTTTCTTCACCCGACGGACCTCGACGGCGTTTGTACAACACGGCAGAGAGTCGGTTCCTGCATTAGGCCACGTTAGTGTACCACTTAGTGGACCAGCCGGGTGAATCTACCTCCTACTTTGTTTTTACCCATGTACTTTTATTGAGCTTTTTATTGGATGCTGTTGGATACCGTCTTTTATTTCTTTACATGTAAGCTTCTACATTCTGGGGGGCTATTAAAGAAGTTTGTATACTTGATATATTACACCATATTCTTTGGTCTACATCCCTCATACTACCCTGATGAACGAGCATGATCAGGATCTAGGATACGGTCTCGGGGGATTATAGGACTTAGTCCAGCTGCCTGACATACCCAGAGCCGGTTGTTCATTGTTTTTTATCCATTTGTTTTTTTCCACATGTACCTCGCATTGGAGTGTTACATTTTTCACTGTTAAGTATTCTTTTTATATTTATATATTCCTTTTTTTTTTTTTTTGCGCAACACTTCACCATACGTTAAATAAATTAAACAAGAGTCTTGCCTCTTAGTCCTTACAACTTCTACTCCATAAAACCATTATTATAACAGTAGTCAGTAATTAATGCATTAATTATGTGGCCGTTCT
The DNA here is from genome assembly GCA_036172795.1 of Pelodytes ibericus. Lineage (NCBI taxonomy): Eukaryota > Metazoa > Chordata > Amphibia > Anura > Pelodytidae > Pelodytes > Pelodytes ibericus. The sequence continues at coordinate 18,013,290 of CM069864.1, read as the reverse complement.
AATTACTGTGGAATTGCTTAATTAACATAAACTCATCACATACATACATTCTATATATATATATATATATATATATATATATATATATATAATCATTTGGTTGTAGGTTTGTTAGCCAGCAAATTATTGACAATTATTGCTAAAATAAGCTCTGTGAGAGCCGTCCAATAATTACACAGAAAAATTATCTGTAAATTATAGACATTCTGTAAATAAACTATTAATTATATCCGAGTAACTTCAAATAATATACATTAAATTATACTTTTTGGGTAAGAATGGTGTAATTAGAATTTTCAGCCAATTACTAGTTATAACAGCACTTGGTAAAGAGAACAATAATTACTTCACCTTTCAGAAAATAACATTATAATTATAGCACTGATCAGAGGCGTCGCTAGGGGGGGGGGCTACTGGGGCTATAGCCCCGAATCTCCAGTGCATAGCCCCGAATGGAGACTCTGGGGCTAAAGTATACTTTAGCCCCGAGACTCCAGGGCTATCACTGTTAAAAAAAAAAAAAATCTCCCCCCCCCAGAGCTTTCCCCCGTCTGGGACATAGTCCTAGAATCAGAGGTTTATGCTCGTGCGGGGGGTGAGGAGGAGAGGCGCTGCTGCTGGCCCCTCCTCCTGGAGGTGCGGCCCACAAGCAAGTGCCTACGGTGACCGCACCTCCTGGCCATACTGACAGCGCGACGGGTGCAAGCTCCGCCCCCGTCGCACTGTGAGTCTGGCTGCGCGCTGAATGTGACATCCGGCCGAAGAAAGTGTCTCATCGGAGACGTCCTCCTCCCTGCAAACAAAGGTAATTTAGCAGGGAGGGGGACCAACGCTATAAGGTTTTTGGTTTTTTAAAAAAATATTTAAAAATGTGTGTTAGTGTCTGCGTGTAAGTGTGACTGTGTGGGTGAAGCAATGTGTATAAGTGTGTGTGTGTCAAGATGTGTGTGTCAGGGTGTTTGCATAAGTGTATGAGGGTGTGTGTGTCAGGATGTGTGTGTCAGGGTGTTTGCATAAGTGTATGAGGGTGTGTGTGTCAGGGTATTTGCATAAGTGTATGAGGGTGTGTGTGTCAGGATGTGTGTGTCAGGGTATTTGCATAAGTGTATGAGGGTTTGTGTGTCAGGATGTGTGTGTCAGGGTATTTGCATAAGTGTATGAGGGTGTGTGTGTGTGTCAGGGTGTTTGCATAAGGTGTTTGCATAAGTGTATGAGGGTGTGTGTGTCAGGTTGTGTATGTGTAAGTGTGTGTGAGAAAGATATAGACGCTGTGTGAGATATAGACGCTGTGGGAGATAGAGAGACGGAAAGTGTGAGAGAGAGAGACGGAGAGTGTGAGAGAGAGAGACGGAGAGTGTGAGAGAGAGAGAGACGGAGAGTGTGAGAGAGAGAGAGACGGAGAGTGTGAGAGAGAGAGAGACGGAGAGTCTGAGAGAGAGAGAAAGGGAGAGAGAGAGATGGAGATGGAGAGTGTGAGAGAGAGAGATGGAGAGTGTGAGATAGAGAGACGGAGTGTGTGAGAGAGAGAGAGGCAGTGTGTGTTAGAAAGAGAGGGAGAGAGACAGGGTGCGTGAGACAGAGAGAGAGAGACGGGGTGAGATTGTGTGCGACTGTGCTCATCAGGGCTCAAGCCTCTGATCATTTGTTGACCTAGCAACGCCCCTGGCACTGATCAAATACCCTGCAATAAAATGTAAACACGACAGCCCTCATTTTTTTTTTATTCCTTAAAATAATCTCAAGAGCTATTATTGTATTCTCTTAACTACATTGGCTGGTCTTTGGCAATGATTTGAATTGTAGTTATATTCAGATTGGTTGTAAACTTTTTCTCATTATCCTCCCTACCCCCTGGGGGTCATGCCACACCCACAAAACAGACCACACCCACTTTTGACCACGTTCCTCCCATAAAGCTGTTGTTTTTTTGTTTGTTTGTTTTTCACACTTTTCTTCGTTAGGACACAGGTATTTGTCTGAGGTCTCTCTATGTTTGAGGAGCATTGCATGCAAATCCAGCCTTGTATGTTTATACCTTATACAAGAATCCAGGGGGCATATCTTTCTTCGGGGGGCTGCTCTCCACAGTACCATTTACAGTAGCAGTGAATGTTTCAACAACGACAGCAGGAAGTGAAGTTTGAGACTGCTGTTGAGATAAAATGTTTGAATTAGTAAGAGATGGACAATACCCAATACAATATAACCATTCTATATAAATCAAGTTCGTCCACCAATCAAAATTTTCGATTGTCCCTCGGATCCAGGCCAGCTTCAGACTTTATTGTCTGATAAATCCAAAAGTAATGCTAAAAATGATCAATTAACTAAATATAATCTGTACATTCTGCTCCTCAAATTGCAATAACATATATAGAATAAATATATTATTTCTAGTATATCAACCAAATCAAAGGTCAGAAGTGCCATAATGATGATACCGAATTCTGCAGATTAAATGGCATTTTGACTAAAGTCAGTACAGAAAACTAGATTGTCAAACTAATTGTACTGACTGATTCGTTTATTAAAGGCACACTACTGGCATAAAATAAAGCTTCGATGCATCTGGTAGTGTTTAACTTGTGCATAGTACAGATTTTTTCAATACCTGTCGAAAGGCCATAGCAATAATGCATATTATATTCTAGCATGGCGAACTATGCATTGCAAAATCCACTCACAGGCATGGTTATAATTGAAATTTACAATTAAAGGGACTCTGTTATCCTACACATGGCTTATACTGTGAATGTAGAGAATACAAAATGATGAGAAATTATCTATATACACTGGAGTAGATCCAATGGTGGCTGTTGAAGTCTGAAGGATCTTCTCAATAAAGAGACAGTTGCAGGGAATTGAGATAGGAATTTCAAACATTAGGCCAAAGTATCAGAGCTGGAAAAATTCACCAAATAAGTTGAATGGGAATAAGTTTTCCAACTCGGCTCCTTTGACCTGAAGTTTGAAATTCCCGTCTCAGTTCCTTGCAGTTCTCTCTTTATTTAGTAGACTCTTACGCTTTTGTATCACTAGTTATTCCTAACAGAATAATTAGCAATTTAATGCCAAGGGACCACTCAGAATTATTCTGCGTTAAAGTACCAGTTCGGCAGTAAGGGAATAAATGCTAGAGGACTGGGGATAAAATAGTCACACGCAGTCTTGTAGAGTTCCCTTCTCCCAAATAGGTCCCAGCCTCCCTGCCAAAATGGCCCTGCAGATTGGGTCTATGACCTTCATTGTGGTCAATTCACCGCTGGAATTTCAGTGCTTACAAATAGACACTTGTAAACCACCTCTAATAAAGTAACCCTCCCCAAACGCTTACACTAACCCTTAATGCAAACCCCGAACCCTAATACTAAGCCCAAAGGCTCTCCAAGCATTTTTCTTTTACATAAGGTTAAGCCTTTCAGTGCTGTAGGGAGCACTGTTTTATATGCAAATTACATATTTTTTTTTTCCACTGAAAAGTATTTCATTTGCATTTCAAGCCACAGCTGATGTCATAAACAGGAGACAGAACAGATGTATTTTAAAAAACAATTCTCTTGATTTATGCCTTTGTTCTCAAATCCGCTAACGCAGTGTACAAATATTTTTTTTATTTTTTTTGTATTCTCCATATTCACAGTATAATTACTGTGTTTAGTTGGCAGAGTATGTTCAACAACCTTTAGTCACATATGGGACTTGGCTTTGAACACTTCACCTCCCATTAATTTCAATGGGGAAGATTCGGACTTGGGGTTTTTGGGGGGGGTTTTCTCATTCAAAACACTAGAGTCTCAGAATGAAAGTCAACCTCCAAAGTCAAATTTCAGTGCATAAACCCAATATAAGCCCACCCATTGCAATATTAAAAGAGCCTTTGAAAGATAGGGAGCACTGTTCCAAAGCAAGTGCTACCTATCATTCCCTTCCCACTAGATGCCCTTCTTACAGCAGTGGTGTCTCTTTCAGGGGCAGCCACTTCCGGTTTGCTCTCCGTCTCCTTTTTAGGTTGCTCAGGTCTGGCTGCAGGAGTTGGCTCTGTTGGCTGTAATACAGGAGAAAGATGCCAATTAGTGTGAACATATGCCAGCAGGAAAAATCCAACCATAGCCCGAGGGAGACAAATAACCAAGGAGCAGATTTGGGAAAAAGAGGGGCAAAAAAGAAATCCACCGCAGGAAGCTAGGAATGTAAAGCATCCCCAACACCAGGCAAGTAACTGGATGGATTGTGAATGGCATAACAGATATTTAGCTCAGTCAAACAACTGACAATTATGTATCAACCCCTCCTGATCCTGTGATATCCGCTTGTACAAATGTTCCACAAACATTACAAAAACTACACGTCTGCCATCATTATAACATTATCTCTTTGTACCAGTACAATAGAATATTACTCCGAGCTACAATAGACCATGACAAAAGTATAATACGAGTCTGGAAGGTGTTAGTGGATAGATGCTAATAGGGATATTGCAATAAAAGTGATAAACATAGTAGCCATCGGTGCCAGATTTGTTGGGACACCGTCGTCTTTTAGGGTCCTCTCCCATCAAATTTGGATCTGTCCCAGCATTAATACCAGGACAGTGCTTTGCAGTGTGCAAACTCAGAAAGGCTTTTAAACTACGTATGTCTAAGACATACACAGCCATAAAGCAATGAAATAAACTCCAGACTCCTGGTATATGTCAAGGGTAAGCTGGATCTCAATCTCACAGAGGATGCTGTGTAACCCCGCCCACTTTGGGCTGCACATGATCCCGCCCATTTTATGTTGCACATATCCACACCCACTTTAGGCTTCACATATCCACGCCCTCTTGAGGCTTTACATAACCCCTCCCACTTTAGGCTTCACATATCCCCACCCATTTTAGGCTTCACATATCCATGCCCACTTGAGGCTTTACATAACCCCGCCCACTTGAGGCTTTACATAACCCCGCCCACTTGAGGCTTTACGTAACCCTGCCCGCTTGAGGCTTCACATAACCCCGCCTGCTTGAGGCTTTACATAACCCCGCCCGCTTGAGGCTTTACATAACCCCGCCCGCTTGAGGCTTTACATAATAGGCTCTGTTAGTTGGCAATTATGTATGAAGACTACAAATATTATATATGACAAGACAGGAACAGTCATGGAGCATGAGCGTATGGCTAGACAGATACATGAAGTCACACAGGTATTCATAACAAACACCAGAAATCTCCACAATCTATCTGTGCGGCGTATTTGACCTTTGGGGGCTTGCAGTTATATATAATGATTTCAAATCTCAAAAAAAAGTTTAAAATTATCATTATAAAAAAAACAATTAATGCAGCCAAGATCTTTTTTCAATATAGACACATTCCAGTTATAAAACAGATCTGTGAGTTTGTGACTGCCAAAAAAAGCTGCTGAGGATGATGGAAGAAGGATGACCACCATGAAGGCTGGGATGAGGGTGGTTGATGGACTGACACGCCCAGAACCCACTTACTTGAGTAGACTCAGTCTCCATGGACTGACTGGACCAGTCCACAACAAATGTACCATCATTGCTAATCTGGTCCACACTGCCAGACCCACTTTTTTCCGGCTGGCATGCATAAGGATAGATTAACAGGAGAAGAAGAGAGTTATAGGGTTACCAGGAGGTAAGGAGACACAGACATCCAATGAGAAGAACTGTCAAGAAGTTAAAGGGACTCTGTCACCTAAACATGCTTTTGTAGTGTAAATGTAGAGACTAAAAAACAATGACCCATAATGACAAAATTAGGAGAAAAGTGTGAATTACGCCAGCTATACGGGACTAACCCTGCACTACAGTTTCCAGGTCATGTGTGAGCAGGGCTGACCTCTGAGACACATTAATAGGGTCAGAATTGAATTAAATAAAAGTTAATACTACACCGAGACAAAATTTACACGTTTGGTCAATTAACGGAAGTCATTTCTAACGGGTGGGCTTTATCAACCTAATGAGGCAATAAAAGACAGCCCTGCTCACACATGAAGGCAAATTAACCCATGGTAGAATAAAAGCGCCAGCGCCGTGCCCTGCTGGGGGCGTCTGCAGATTCTCATTTTCCGGGATCTCAGCCAAGCAGCAGCGAATATCCATTTGGACATCACTTCTTAATAGTGGGGTGAAAACAGAAGTCTGCACTGCACAAGTTGGGCAAGGCTCTCAGTTCCCCAGGTAGGGTTGCCACCTTTTCTACAAAAAAAAAATACCGGCCTTGCTGGTGACTCCATAGACGCAACATTGGCATCAAGCCAATGTTTTTACCGGCCTGCCGGTAAAATACCGGCTGGTTGGCAACCCTATCCGCAGACGGGAGGCCGAATTATATTGTCTTGTGTCAGCTTAATGAGAGTACATGTATATTTGAGAGTCTATTATATAAATAGATAATATCAAAGGGAACAGTGATTGGAATTTCAGACTTTAGGCCAATGTATTCTTCAATATGAGGTGGAATTTGCAACCGGGAACACCTAGGGGTTTAAATCCCTAAAAAGATTTTGTGGTGGATTGATAGTTGAAAAAAAAACTTATTTGTTCATTTACCATAATTCACTGGTTATTGCATAAGCCCTTCAATTTGTAATAACACTGAAAATAATAGCGTAGCATTTACACGGTATAGAGCAGAGGTATGTAACCTGTGGCCCTCCAGCTGCTGATGAACTACATCTCCCATAATGCTCTTTCAGCTTACGGCCTGTCAAGGGAGTATGGGAAATGTAGTCCTGCAACATCTTGAGGGCCACAGGCTTCCTGCCCCTGGTATAGTGTGTCCTTACATCAGGGCTTGACAAATTCCAGTAGCCAGGGAGTCCTAAAATCCCTACTGCTTGCTCCTAAGAGATTACATTTCACATGACTTATCAATGACACTCCATTCCCAATGCTCCCCAGAAAGACTGTATATTGGGGTAGCCAGTACAACACACCAACGAGAATGGACTGGTCCACTTCTTTCCTATCCATGTACTAAACAAGTGCAGTGGGGGGGAAAAAGTAGGTAAAACGTGAGTAAGGAGCAATTTGTGACTATTTGTAACATTTTGTGCATGTTTTCCCTCATTTGCGCCTCTTCCGTTTATTTTTATTTAGCGTGCATTTTTCCAGGCACGCTAATATATTGCGATTATATCTGCGCACTTTAGAGAGTTTTGCGAATATTTTGTGAAAAATAATTCTTACTTGCTTGTGAAAATTACACCAGCTTTTAGCGAGCGCTATCAAAAGAGGTAGAAAAATTATTCGCAAAATTGCCTGTTTTTATTCGCAATTTGATCGTATGTACTATTGGAGTGTTAAATGTTTAGTACATTGCAATAGGAGCAAAGGGCAAAAATAGTTTTGCACATAAAATATATTTGCGTTTTTTTAGTACATAGCCCTCCATGTCAGTAGCCTTCCACCCGCCAAATAAAACGGGAAAACTGACTGTCATGGATCACAGACCACGTTCTCTGTCCTAAGCTAAAGTCTGAGATATTAAACCCGCAGGGATATAAACAATAGTTTAGATCTTACCTCCCACATATCCCACGGCACAGCCTAATCAGGTCAGTTTGCAGCATGAACAAAAACAGGCAGAATTGGATACCACTTTACAATGCATCCCAGGCAGACATATTTACAACGACACACAGAGTAGGTTTTTTGTGTGTTTTTTTTTTATCACTAGCCATTTCAGTGCCAACGAGGGTTAGAGGAAAATCTGAAACAAGTGGAGAAACCCAACAGCCACCAAAAAGTTAAAGCTGCGGTATCCTCTAAACATTGTGTTTACTGCGCATGTAGAGGATAAAAAAAAAAAAACTGAAAAATGATACATTGTATCTATACATTGTCCTAGCAAAACTGCAAGCAAATAGCTAAATTAGGAGAAAAATGTGTTTTAAAGGTGTCTGTGGAGTCTCCTGCTTATGACATCACCTGTGGCACGGTATGCAAATGAACTGCTTTTCAGTGGGAAATGTGTAATTTGCAAATTAAGCCACGGATGATGTCATAAGCCGGAGACTCCACAGACACATTTAAAACACATTTTTCTCCTAATTTAGGCATGTGCTTGCAAACACAATGAGTGTAGAGGACATTTTCAATATTTTTTTTATTCTATACATTTACAATTAAAATAACGTTTAGGCGATACCGTCCCTTTAAAAGGCACCTTAGTAATGGTACTGTTTCGTTACTGTGAGTCTCCACTGATGCAATCTGAGTGCTGAATAACACATTGCTTTTCAAACCAACACGGCACTCTGGTATAAGAGCCTTTTGTAATAATCAAATTGAGGTTGCTAGTACAAACTTGATCAGATGGAGGGAAGCCATTGTTCAGTAGATGAGGTCTATAAAAAATGAAAAAAGAAAATAGCTTTCCCCATCTGCCAAAAACATCGAGATCCAAATAGTACAACCCACATTGATCTCATAGAAAAGAGTACATGTAAACACAAACGGAAAGTTATGGACTAGGCCCATTATTGCTCCAGAAAGTCAGATTTTATAGCTACACGGGTGCTGCCATTAGCGTACTCTCCTTGTTGCATAATCTGGTCAACGACCAGCATCTGAGTTCACATTTTTATTGTGATTGGCCAATCAGAAAACACAAGGCTATCCTTTTGAATAATGACAGTCGTTGGATTGACCAGGGGTTTTCAGTATACTACTCAGCCACACCTGACCAGTCGCTGCTGCTGCCCCCGAAGAAGAATCTGGTTTTAGGGGATCAAAATCCAAGTCCAGTAAGCTGGGCTCCTCTGGCTGAGGCCACACAGCTTCAAACTTTGCAGCATGAAAGGAAAAAGATGGGTTAGAAAGTTAGCCATGAGTTAGGTGATATCGGACGACTAAAACTGGGAAGAGATGCAAAGTGGAAGTCACGTCCACCCTCTATGAACCAACAATCCTCAGAGCCCTGGGTTTGAAACATTATTACATTGGAAACACAAATAAAGTGATTGACCTGGACAACATATATTATAGTTAGGGTTGGTTGACAAGGTGAGCGATATCCTTCTTGGTTGCTTTCATTTGAACACTTTGAGCCAGTGATAATAGTTTTTGTTTTGCTTATAGCTATATGGTGAAAATAAAAGACTTCTATACATCTTTAGGCAATCTTGGTACTCTGACTTGGTCCTTGCCCTTTAATGGACATCTTTCTACTGGCCAGAGCGGGAGAAGTTGCGTATGGCCAGACACGCCTTTAGGGGTCCACATTGCTTGACCACTTCGTTAAAACTTGCCAGCCTGCCTCATGTCGTGGCTTTATGGCCGGTAAGTGTTATCAAATATGACCAAACTAATAAATGTGATACACTGACTTGCAAAAAACTTCGACTTGGGTTGAGTTACCGATTCATTAAAATTAGTCAGTGTCCAGGCTGATACTATCAAAAACGTCACCTGTCTGATGCACATTTTACCCATTCTGTCCATCTGTTATTTCCGAATGAGACTTATGGATTTTTAAATTAAGAAACCAACAATTTCTGGGTAAGTGAGAAGGTTGGAGATAAATCATCCCTCAGTCTAAACCTGAAAAAAGAACTAAACAACCCCAGCACTGGTCAAACAAGAAGAAGGTCAGTGTTTGCCGACGACACAAAATAAGGGTAATCCAGTCTGAACTAGATGTATATTCGCTGCAAAAGGATTTGGACAAATTGGGTAACTGGGCAGATAAGTGACAAATGCGATTCAATGTAGACAAGTGTAAAATTATAAAAAAAAATGCAACATATTAGTTTAAACTGTGTTTCCTTGGGGAAATCTACTAATGAAAAAGATTTGGGAGTAGTTTTAGACAATAGACTTTGCAGCTGCCAGCTGGCACTGTGCACTACTGCTAAGGCCAATAAGATATTGGGGTGTATTAAAAGGGGTATTGAATATTATTCTGCCTCTTTATAGGTCCATGGTAAGACCTCACCTTGAATATGCGGTTCAATTCAAGGCGCCTTTTAAAAGAAAAAAGACATTATGGAACTAGAGAAAGTGCAGATCTGCCATGGACCACTTTAAAGAGACAGGACCAGGAGCATTGCACCTGCTGCACACCCTATTGGTCTGTCCCGGATTACTTGAGGCTCTTCATACGCGGAGTATGCTGTACCAAATAAAACTGAACAGCAGTGTATGAGTGCATTACTGTATATAAACCACTTGCTGATCAAGAGGCAACCAAATGTCTTATTAGATAACAGCGGTAATTCAGAGTGCAGGAGGTAGAAATGGTTTGAGAAGGGTTAATGACCGTTTTGAAATTTTTTTCAATGCAATTGTGTGGTAACATTCTAAAAATGGAGCAATCAGCAGGAACATTATAATGGTTTCCACGGTGACTGCTCCACCTTGCACTTAGCTCCATAACTGGTCTTTATAATAATTCCCAGGTATCTTTTTGGAAAAAATGAGTCATTCGCTCATGCCATTTCATTAGAGCATGGTAACTATAAAATCACTTTGTGTAACCAATAAACAGTAGCTTTAAATCTAACGTTATACACCACAAACACTGAATTAGACTATTCTGCTGCCACATCCAATATGAAACCCATATCCGTATAGGATAAACCACTGACAAGATACCACATAACAGAGATCACCGAACGACAGAGAATATATAAAACCTAAAACATGGTCATAGCGTTATAAAATCGAGCAGCCAGAACTCATGCATAAAGCTACCGACGTAGAACAGGCAAGGAAAGGAAAACAAAACATTACGAACATAGAGCAAGCACAAAAAAAGGTAATAGCTTATAATAAAAGCATGCATAGAATAAAACTACTTACAAACAGCATGCACAGAAATGAAATAAAGACTGCTGACGTCCAACAGACAATGGCTTCTCGGAGATTCCAGTTATGATTGCATTATTAGGTCTATATCCATTAGAGAATGTATGTGGTTTGAATAACTCGTCATATATACGGTAATAAAATAGGTTGTTCAAAAAGAAATTATATGTGGGCATATTTGGGTGGAAAATGCATTATAACTTCCTTTGTTCCTTCCAACGAATTAAGTTTTGGTAAAAGAATGAAGCCTACAGGAAAGACCATATGTCTTGCTTAGTTAAACTTTATGATCATCTTATGACTCTCTTTCGGCCACTTTGAAGGAAAATTGTAAACAAAAAGTTAACATCCGTTTATTGGAAAGAGCGGGTAGACGTCATAAATAAAATAATGATTTAAGGGAAGAACACAAATAAAAGCCTTGTTTGCTCCGTCTAGCTCTAGCACAGGGCAGACATTTTTAGAATTTTGGATCAGATCTTCATTCGTCTTGTCTTGGGTCAGATGAAGTAAGATCTGAACTAAGAGTCTGACCAACAAGTCTGTCCCCAATATAGCGCAAAGAGGGACCAACGAGGTACTTTATTTGTATTCTTTCAATTTTCGATTAAAAAAAAAAAAAAAGTCTACACTCGAGGGACTATACACTAAGCAGTGAACTCGCAAGTATTCTGCAAAATCAGGCCTAGCTAGTCAAGCTAAAGAATTGGCTGGTTGAATTGTTGGCGTTCAGTTCAACACAGTTCACGGTTAGTGAATAGACCAATGTTTCAAGCTTGCTGTAACACAAAATAAGAAACCTGTTCATATATCCAGATTTTCCAAACAGCCAGCACTTTAATACAGTATAATACATAATAATTTAATACAGTATAAATAATAAAGATGTGCTGTACTGTGAAAATCAAGCTATCACACATTTTCCTTTTCGTTTTCTACCTATTCAGTCCATTTTTTTTTTTTTTTTTTTAAATATTACTCTGAAAGAGGAACCATTGTCTTAGGATGCAACAGAAACAGAGGGGGTAAAAAATGTCATATAGAGGTGTCACGTTCTTTAAAAAAAATAAAAAAATAAAAAAAAACTATACAGGAGCAACAGGCTAACAATAAATAACTAATTTCTAAACAAAATGCGCTTCTGATGCATGTATAACAGTAGTTGTGCTTCTTGGGGTAACATTGCAGATATACTATATTATAAAAAAAAAAAATCTAATGCAATGTTCTAAAATTGGAATGATCCATTGGTTACCATAGTGATTGCTCTAGAATATCTTCTTTATAAAAAAAAAAAAAAAAAAATAATAATTATTCTCGAACATTTTACCCTTGATTTAAAAGATCAACAATGAAATTCTACTGAGGAAAGCGTGATGGAAAAATCTATGGCTTCATCTCTTTAATTCACCCATCCGTTATCTTTACCACTTAATCCATACGAAATGGAAGGGATCATTGATCAAAATGTCTAACAAGGAGCACATCAGAAGCACATCAGATTGTTACTCAAAAGATACTGAGATACTGTAGATCCCACAGCACACAGTCTCTGCGGGTCCTTTGAAAGCCGCCCTCGGCCCGAGCTTCAAGGTGACACCTCCAAGTATTGAGATCATGCAGGTGTTAGTAAGTCGGAGGGAGTTGGAAAACGGACGGCAGCCTCTAACCTGTGAGGGGGTGGTCACACATATCTCGGGTACAAAACTGTCCTCAAATAGACCGATGATTTGCTCTTGCTTCATATCCTTGGACGGCGTGGGTTTAGGTGGTGGTGGGACTGGAGGGCCTCTCCTCAGCTACATGCAAGTCAAATAACGGCAACAGACAAGACGAAACGACCCCAGCCCACCCCAAAACAAAAACAAAAACACACAGGAACAGGTTAGCAAAACGCAGACAGAGGGAAACCAAGGGCCAATCACATGACGAGGCCGGTTATATTTCGCTGCAGCAATGGACAAGCCATGTGCAAAGAAATTGCGTGTATTATTAAATACAGACAGAACGAACACAGGGTGCGTTGTATGGGGCCCACTATGGATGCTAGTTAAAAGCAGCTGAACACCAGAAATTATTCTGAAGCCTGTGAGTTTTCAAAGGAAATCAAAGCCCCCCCCCAAAAAAAAAAATAATTATGTACAAATAATACCATCATATTAATCTTCCAGTGCAGGAGGGGACATAGAATTATAGCATATTGCTAACTAGCGGAGGTATTGGGTTTCCAATGTATTTTTCTCCATGTGCAATACTTTCAAATGGCCAGCAGGTTGCGGTACGGCTTCACTGTTAATTGTCTGGTATTATCAGAGACACAAACTTAAAGAAGGGAATTTCTCTGTTAAAAAGGACAAATCCATTTATGTTTATTTGAAAGACTGCATTAAAATGTCTACATTTCAAATAGAAATGATTTAAATGAAAGAATACAAAGTGCCTTACTGAGCCCCCTTAGCTTGTCCAGCACTATCAGGAGGCAGACATGTCTTCCTGCCTCCGACCCAACATTTTCTAAACAACATGTCTGCCCCCTGTTTTGAGCCATACTAAGCAAAGAGGCTAATTTATGTACTTTATTTGTATTCTTTCATTAAAGTGTTTAAATTTAAACAGTCTACACTGTCAGACGTGCTTTTTAGGTTAATGGAAGGCCAAGAATTTGGATATTTACAATCTTTTTAAAAAGCAAAGTATTCGTGTAACTAATCTTAGAAAATGAATCTTCAGGCACGTCACATCCTCTTTCCAAGGTTAATAAAGAGATTTTTTTTTTTTTTTAATTGTATCTATTGAGGATTCCCAAAACCTGTCAGTCCAACGACGTCAGTGAACTACTACTCACTGGCAGCATCCGACTAAAACTCATGGGCGCGTAAATCGAACAAATTAACAAAATTCATAGTCTACCCAACCAAGCCCAATAATTTTTTCCTGATTTAAGAACCAGCAGTATTTGTAAATAAGCCGTCATTATGGGCAAGTGCTGAGGGTGTATTACCTGAGAGGGTGACTTGGATATCACCACAGTTGGGGTGTCGGCAAAGAAAGTCCCTGTTGCCGACGCTGAGGGGGATCCAAACGATTCCTCGGCCTCATGGTTGACAGTCTTGGTTTCTATGGCTGACGAAGGAGGTCTATCCAGAGGTGGAGATGGACTCTTATTCACCTTTGTGGTACTGGTGTCACTGTGGAAGGGAGACAAGAGGCCGGCAACGTCAGGGATCTGATTGAGGGTTTCCTGGATAGTGACTGGCCAATTTAAACATGCGTCGTTTATAAAAGTCATCTCTGGGGCACTGGAAACAAATAGAATTGTTTTTGCAGATTTGACCACTTTTAGAATCTTTTCCCAGAACTGAGTTGTATAAAATGATTATTTGGTGGCATCCAGAGTTCACTTACTGGTATACAAGGGGAGGTCAAGGTTAATAGATATATAATAACTTTATTAACAATATGAAACCTTACATTCATTCATGGCTGTGCCGCTAACATTTTGAGAAATGCTTCTGGCATGTGCTACATAGTTACAAATTGACAACAAAACAAAAAACATCTCCTGTAACCAATTTTGACATTATTACCCTGATCCGAACTTATTATGAATGAAAAGAGGATTAGACAGTTTAGCATATTGAATGTTATCAGACCTGTACTCATTTCTTTGCCGATGATATATACATATATATGTACACACATTTACACACACACACACACATATATATATATATACACACACAGATAGATAGATAGATAGATAGATAGATAGATAGATAGATAGATAGATAGATAGATATCAAGTAAATCAAGTAGTAAATCAAGATTAAAAAAGAAAAAATAATATTTACGTATTGCAGCTTTGTAAATCAGTTTATTAATATTGAGGGAGAAATCTGATTTTGGAGTCAGGCACTTTGAATTAAAAGTGAAAACTGTTTTTGTTTCTTTTAAATTCATAGCAACAATAGGGATTGGTTGAAGGTGGAACTTGATGGGCTTGAGCTTTTTTAATTATAATCATTATTAACTTTGCAAATTAAAGTGCTTTGTTGGGCTGGGCCCGACAAAAAATAAATAAATAAATTATATATAGTATTTAGTGTTAGGACCCACCAATATTGGAGTACTTTGACATAGTGGTGGGCTTAGCATGATATGGCCATATATGTGACTAAATCTCCAATTTTGTTATCTTAGTAAGACAGGTGTTTTTAAGTAGCTTTATTTAAAACTATAGCTTTAAGAGTTTTTCTCCTACCTGCTTTGAGGTGAGTGCGCTGATCTTTGGATTTTGTGTATATATATATATATATATATATATATATATATATATATATATATATATATATAAGACATGTGCATTCGTTTTCGGACGAATTAATTTTTGTCCGAAAATAGCATTTTCGTCCATTCGACGAAAAACGAATAACGAAAATGCTAAACTAACGAAAGACGAATGAACGAATGGTTAATAGACGAAAATCATTCGTCCATTCGTGCTATTGGCATTCTATAAACCGAAATAGAGTCGGTTTATAGAATACCATTACATATACATTCCATAAACCGACATAATGAACGACTTTCGGTTTATGGAATGCATGTAATACTATTGGCTTTCTATAAACCGAACTAGAGTCCCCATTCATAAGAATTTCTCATGAATGGGGACTCTAGTTCGGTTTATAGAAAGCCAATAGCATTACATGTATTCCATAAGCCGAAAGTCTATAAACTGAACGAAGTTTGGTTTATAGAGACTTTCGGTTTATGGAATGTGTAGGTCAATTGATTCGTACGAACGAATAAAACAAAACGAAAATAATGAAACTCACCCACTACAGACACTTAAGACATACAAACATGTCATTGCTTTTTCTCATCCACATGTCTTTAAAATAACCCGTGCATTTGCTTGCCTTTGCACACCACTTAAAGTACTACAGCCATTATTCCAACTAAAATAATTATATACCAAAAGCTTGCACTTTGAAAAATATTTTACATTTATTAAAAGCAAAAAAAATTTTAACCAACTGCGTCTACCTCGCATATGATTACGTTTATGAAACGCGTGAGGTTTCCTATTTTTGAGTATATTACCGTTTTACGTATCATAATCCCCACAAAGTTGTCAAAGGTCATGCATTGGCTATGAAGAACAGGTATGTTTACAGTTTGTGACATATGGATTTAAAGAAACATTTACACCTTTTTTGGTGCTTCCATTAATTAGTGGTATGATAGAAATGGGATTAATTCGTGTGAGAATTTGGTCACGAACATAGCTTTTATTTTGTTTTTAAAAAAATCTTAACTTTAAAAAAAAAAAAAATTGTTAATCATTCCAACTTCAAATTGGTTAGCAATCAAAGAACAAAAAAAAAAAAAAATACTGTCATGCAAAATATTCTGTTGTGTGCCATTTTGTTTGATGTTTAGTTTAGTTGAGTGAAACCAACTACAAAAAATAATGATATATAAAAAGCAGCTATATAATGGTCTAAGACGAGTAGACAAATAAAAACTAGTCATCTTGGAGAAAACTTTAGCAAAGTAACCCTTTACTTTAGTATAATATACTTATTAAATGTCACACTTCGGCAGTAGTGTACATAAATAAACAAACAATGACCCCTTTTTCAAGTAACCCCTTTTTTTTCCCAAACATGCTGGGGGAAGCAAATTTTCTTCACTCTGAGCACTTCCTGCTCAGCATGCTGCTGCAAGACTCAACAGGAAGTGCTCAAAAAAGTGACTGCAAAGCATAACACCCCCCCCCCCCCCCCCAACTTGCAGAAAATTATTTGTTATAAAAAAAAAAGAAAATAGGACATAACTACATGACAACGGGGCATGCAAATTCAAACCAGACACACTGTATTATTGATACACTCTGCACCCTTTGTTATAGTCATGATGCGTTTAAAATCACCTGCTCCTCTTTATCCTCAATCTGGAGAACAAGTTAGCTTTCTTTCTGTTGGAATTGGCAGGTTGGAAATGTGGTTATCAATAAGGTCAAGATGAAATTCAGGAGATAAAGCATCTGTCTGGGATCCTCTGGGATACAACACTGCCCTGGGCATATGCATTTACATCTATATTATATTATAAATGAGTAATATAATAGCATAGGTCACGTGGCAAAAGGGTATAATTAAATCGGACACAGAAAAAACATGAACCGGGCAAAATTCGATGCCGTTGAATAACTAGGACTCTTGACACAATAACGTTTCGAGGGATCTGTCCATACACAGTTACCCAGACGTGTTCAAATATTCTCTGGTTTTCAAGTATGTCCCGGGGATGTTTCTTTTGCCCAACATCATTGGAATGTTACTATTACCCAACGTAATGGTCGTCATTTTATCTACCTTGGAGGGATGAAAGGCTGAGTCGACCCAGCCAGGAAGTGGACCTGCAACCCAGAGGATTAGACAGATAGCTCAGTGGGCTAATGGACCATTTGTACTATCTCACCATAGCGGAGGTCACGTAGATTAAATAATAGCAAGTTTGATGTACATGTGACCGCCATGAACAGGGGAAGAAAAAGGAAGGCCTCACTTGTGAGAGCAACCACTTCCTGTCATTCCCGGATATCCCCGACACACTCACCTTGGCTGAGCTTTCACTGGGGTATACGCATTCGCTGAGCTCTTTCCTTGATGGTGCTCCAGAGTCACCATCACATCATTTAGATTTTGATGAAGCTGTGAAAAAAAAAAAAAAATTTTTGTTAAAATTAAAAAATGTCAGAATTTGAACCATTATAAATCTCTGTCTCGCAGCCTCAAACTAATCCCAGTTACAGTTAATTACACAGCGTTCCTTAATTCACAGAATGACTCATTATCTTCCACCAGCTGCTCAATCCATAGAAATATTAACAAGACACTAAAAGCTGTGTGCATTTAACATGATACACGAAAATTACTGGTGAGAATAATGCGCTTGTTGGAGACATACTATGAGGGTCATGTACTAAAACAAGTGCAGTGGGGGGAAAAGTAGGTAAAACTTGAGTAAGGAGAAATTTGTGAATACTTGTAACATTTTGCGATGTTTTTACCCCTCAATTTGCACCTCGTCCTTCTGTAATTATTTAGTGTGCATTTTACCAGTTACGCTAATCTATTGCAATTATATTTGCACATTCTAAAGATTTTTGCAAATATTTTGTGAAAAATTATTTTTATTTTGGGTATGAAAACTACACCAGCTTTTAGCAAGTGCTATAAAAAGAGGTAGAAAAAATATTCGCAAATTCGCTCATATTTAAAATTTGAGCGTTAAATGTTTACTACAGTGCAAAAGGAGCAAAGTACAAAAGTAGTTTTGCACATAAAATATATTTGCGTTTTTTTTTTTAGTACATGACCCTCCGGAGAAGCCAATCATATTGGAATTTCAGGCGACCAATGAGGGGCAGACTCTTGACTGTGTCATACAGCTTACACCAATAGAATGTCACATATCACCCACGTACAATTATTATCGACTCTGCCTGATAAGATGGCAGATTCCTGACTGTCATGCAGCTTACACCAATAGAATGTCACATATCAGCCACGTAAAATTATTATCGACTCTGCCTCAGCGACGTTTCAAAAATAAGATTATTTTGTTTTCACAAAATGTTTTTCCAGATGGTTTAATGCCACTGCAGGAGCAGGGAGTCAAGGTCAGTGACCAGACAAGCCTGTGTCAGACTGATTTCGGGTAAAATTTCATGCTGTTTTGCCCCATGCTAGACGGAAACTAAAAATAATTATTGCTTCTGTTTAAAAGTCTTAAGGTTTGATGGCACTAAGTCCAAATCTGTGACCAGAAGAAGCATTGCACACTAACACTAGCAGCCTACGCCTGGCTGATACAGACTCATCTGGGAACGGACTAGAGAGTTTTTCTACTTGGCCTGAAATCCGTGTTGTTTATTATTTTTTGGTAGTTTCTATGACTGCAACAAGAATTAATACAGTTCATCTCGTCTGCAACCAAGTGGTTAGAGCATGTATCAAACGGCTTCTGCCAATGTCCCTGAAGGGATTAAAATGAATTAAAGTCAATCTCAGCCCACCCAACCTATAGGATACAATAGAAACATTCACAAAAGTAAGGGAACTAATTGAACACAAAAAAAGAGAAGTAGCAAGCTACTTAAAATGAGTTTAGGCAAGTGTGAGGAAGTGGGATTGTACAGGAATTATAGAGAATTAATGAGGATCAGTCATCTAAGTGATATAAAACTACCTGCTTTTAGCTTCTAATGGACCACATCTTGCACCAGCCTCAAAAGGAGGAAAATAGATTATGGAAGGTATAAGGACCAAAAAGGGCCACAGTCAGTTTGACCCCCCTATAACAAACCGTTTATCTAAATAGAACGGAATATTTTTTATATATATATATATATATATATTTTTTTTTTTTTTTTTTTTTAAGATGTGTAATAATGAATTTCAACTTCCTTCCCAGGGAATGTATTATTCAAGGTGCTCATAAAAATTGTTCTCTCCCCACCGACCTTAAGGAAGGAGGTCTATATTTATGAGTTTTGCACTAGTTAAAGGATTGGGAATTTAGAAAACATTCCAGGCTGGAATAGGACGGGTGCCTGCCGGTGTTTATATGGGTAGGATTTGGTTTTAAACTCAAGAAGTAGGTGTATCATCTAAATATCCCGAATACAACTATTTAAGTATTTTAAAACATTGTTCCCTACGTGTTTTCCTGCCAAGTTTGGTTGTATGAATGAAGAGAAAGGGTTAAACTGAGGTTCTAAATCTCATTTTTTTTTAATTGTAGATATTACTGTATATTTCTGTGGTATCTGTATATTACTATGCAGTGTCCCAACACAATCTTCCAGTAGTACTTAATATTCTAATCTCAGCATCTTACCCAGTCGGCCAAGTGCTTCAGATACGCTTGGACCCTAACTAGTGAAGAATGTGGCTGTTGAAAGATTGGAGTGTATGAAACCTCGGATTGTATGGGGGTCACCTTACAATGACCTCTACCAGAATATAACAAGAGAAAATCCCGACATCCAGCAAAATGGTCCATTTACCCTGTGGTGTATCTTGGTTTTGTGCTGCCCTGGGCAGACAAAATTTGGGCAAATCCCCCCCCCCCCTAAGACTCATTTCATACCCCCACCACATGTCCATTACATGCCCACATCACCAAGATTAATTGGAAGGAGCTAAAGCTTGCTGAATGGTGGGGGAGGGAGCGAAAATGTTTGAAGCACCAGAAGTGTGCTTTAACACCCTCTGGCAAAGTGCCGTCCTCTGGAAAAATGTGCCGCCCTAAGCGAGTGCCTTGTGGAAGATACACTACTGCATCTACCTACTTCTAAAGCTTCAAGATCTATGGCCACCAACTTTCTGGGACAACCAGGGTTTGATGTCCTCTAATTGATCAATATCTCTTGGTCTGAAAGTAACCGGTCTCCTGATTAAACTTATTATTCAGCATTAGAAGATAGATAGATAGATAGATAGATAGCTTACCTTGCCCATTTCTTTGTGGAAGTTTTCTTCAAGACCAGCAATACTCTGGAATGTGTTGACATAAAAACCAACACGACTGCCAACAAAAGAGAGAAAATGATAGTTTGTTTCTCTAATACCCCAAGTATCTAATTAAGACGTTAATTAGAGCTTCACACTTCCTGTTTTTTTTAATTTTTACACTCATGAACATTGCTGGCCACATAGAGACCACAAGGACCTTATAATTAAGTAGTGTTTACATATGTACCTATTCCATAAGGAGGGCAGCTCCTCCTGCAGATCCACATTCATCTCTTCAAACACTTTCTGGGTTTTCAGTAGCTCTTCCTCAGCCTGACCAAAGACAGGGGACACGTTAAATCCTGGATACGAGGCATAAAGTCTACAAATAGTTATTGTATATATACCATCTACAATACATTGTTACTGCGGACGCATGTATGCTATTCACACGAACAAGACTAAAACTAATTAGAAGTACTCAGTGGTGATATCTATAACTCAAACCTTGAGCTCTAAGCGACAAAGAGTTGTGGGGACATCCCACCTTAGGACTGTACCAGCTGGGGGCATAGTTCAGAGTGGGACTCTAGGGCAGGAAATAAATAGGATACCCTTACCTGTACATACAAGGCTACATTGAGTACACATTACTATGGACAGCTTGCCAAGGTCCCCATCCTACCCTTACCTTTTACTGTGGGTCCAAGGGCAACATGTTTCACCAGGTCTTACCTCTTAGGTTAGTAGACAAAAAACTATACTGTAGAAAATTGGGCAGACTAGGTGGACCGAATGGTTGTTATCTGCCGACACATTCTATCTTTCCATTTTGGCTCAAGGAGATACAGACTGAGCAAAGTCAGTAAAAATGGCACAAGTGATGGCTCTCTTGGAAGGGGTGTAACTAAAAATACAAGGAGTCTTTCCCAACTGTAACTTCCCAAACACATCCAAAAAAAACGCTACGAGGACATTCGGGTAAAGAAGTGAAGAGCCACTCTCTTATATAAACCACAAGTAGGGTGGCCACTTTTTTTCCCCAAAACAATATCGGCCATGCTATTGTCACCGCGGATTTAACACTGGCCTCAAGCCAATTACCCACAAGAGGTATGCTTGACTACAGTTTAATGATTACTGGTTTGGAACATAGCCTGTTCAATGCATCTACGTTTCTTTCCAACATGTTCACTTTAATATGTCCATGCTGTCTTTACAGACAGACTTTCTATGGGGCTGGAGCTAGCTGTGCCCCTGTAGGTGCACAACACATGGCCCTAGTTGGGGATATTATTGACATAAAGAATCACATGACATACATGTCGCACATCATGACTTGTTTACGAAATATAAAATTTTAAATTCCAGGAATATTGAAGCCATATGAACAGAGTATACCACCCCAAATTAAACCACTACACAAAACAAGACAGTTACAACATCTAGTAGGAATGTCATATTAACACCATGAATGCAACAATTAGCAACAGACTTAAAAACATAGGGATTTTGCAGACTGCCCAAAGTCGGGATTAATGGACTACATTAATGTACATCCATGCCAATTTATTATCTTTCTCATTGTTCATGAACACAGTCAGGATCCAGTTAAAGATTCTGTTAGTTTCATGACTTCCTGTTAAGTTCAATGTTTGAAGTGTATTTGTTTTTTTAGGAAGAATACATTTTAAAAATTCCTTTTTTGTAAAGGAAAGTATACCCAAAACAGATATATATGGAAAATTACATTATGCTGAATTTGTTTCTAGGTAACAATTTGTTTGTGAGGTATACAGGGTAGAAGGAACATACATCTTGCTTTTACAATAGACATCATAAAAGACATGTGTCTTGGAGAACAGCAAATTAAATGATGTTGAAACCAAGGGTATCATTGAGATCATTCATGCCCACAGATTGTACACGTTAAAGGGCCATTGCATTTGGATTTTGTTTTTGCATGTTCTGTTATGTTGTTTCAGAATTGAGCATGAAATTAAATAGAAAACTCCACCCTCTAGTCCAAGTTTAAAACTCAAAGCATACAGCTGTATGCATGGAACTGCACAGGCCCAGTGCTTTCATCACTGAAAATATTGGGGAAAGCTGTGTGTGTATGCACAACAATGAAGCACAATGATGACACGCATACATGGGGCATACATTCTGTGCGCCTCCATGGCTCTCTTCAGTGAGTTTTAATGGTAAGTAGAGCACAAAGAAAAAAAGGAAGTAATTAAAGTTGTTGTATTATAATTTTCCTTTATAAGCACAATTTATTGCTTAGTTACGGTATATTGGTCATGCCTTGTCTTAGGACAGAGTTGTGATCTTGAGATATATAAATGGATTAATATGACATTCCAAAAACATGAGCACATTACACAGTGTTTAGTCTCAGAACACACAGTCCCTAAATTCGGTGCTTACAAGATATCGTTTGTAGATTTGTTTTTAACAAGGCAGTGCGAGAATTTGCTGGTAAAAAAAAGATTAACAAATTACAGACACAAGAAAAAACGTTTTGGATCCTTCTGATGGGGATACCCCTGTTAAATGTCTACATAGCTCTTTATTTCCATCCATCCCACAACTAAGAGAAGTTGCAAACTCCAGCAGCGCACTTCTTGTAATTACAGGGGCAGTGACGTCTAAGAGCAAACAACCTCCAGGATCTTTATTACTCGAGGGAAATAAAATAAAAACATTCTTGTGATGGGAAAAGGAATTGTCAACATAAACAAAGAATCTTCTCTGGGGCTAGGTTTGTTAGTCTGTGCACCAAACAAGCACAGTGGTGTGAATGTTTTTTGGATGTGGGTGATTGCTGGTATCCGCATGTGGCACAGTTTATGTGTAAATCAGAGGGGTAACCAGGATGCACGGTCAGTGCATGATCAGTTCTGGTTGGATCAAAAAAAAAGTTTATTTTGGCTTGAGATGGGTGGGTCCAAAACAGGCCAGATCAGTTGCACACAAAAAAAACTTAGGTGTAAATTAGGTGTATGTTAAAGGAGACTTGAGGTGATGACTTGGCCATGGCTGCTTAGCTCTAGTGTTTTAATCTCTGCACCATATATGGTCATTATTAGATCTTTGGTACGAGGGAAAGGCCAATGTAACACATCACTTCCTCCAACACCGTGGGAGTCCATTGGTTTGGCTTGGTTCTTCTACCGCAGCAGCTTACATGGCCAGATTTGGAATATAGTGAGCTATATTTTGGTTGGTGCGATTAGGACTAGTGGGGATGGATAAATAGTACAAATTCTCCAATGCAGCTGAATGAAAGAATCTTACAACTAGAATTTTAAACTTAGCCGAGTTGGAAATTCCCTGCAATTCTCTCTTTATTAAGTAGACCCTTAAGATCACAGAGTCCTCCAGTCCTTGCTTGTGTTTGGAGCAGCACACAAATCACTCTTGGAGGGATTTGGTTTGCTTGGATCGGTATTCTGAGAATAAACACTACACCCACACCAGTCAGACAGAAACTCATGCAAGGTTAGGGGGGGGGGGGGGCAGCCAGGGATTCACCTGGTTTCGGAGCAGATTAGTTTGGGCGACCAGATGGGCCTGTATTTTCCCCTGGCACCACTGGGGGGCAGCCTTCTCAAGCAGCGACACGGGCTACAAAGGTTTTCAAACAGGTAAAGATACAGAGAGAAGAAAGGAAATAAACAGAGCGTTTAATACTAGCTGGGGGGGGGACACACCAAGGCAGTGAGGGGAGGGGGAGGAGCAATCAGTGTTATCGCATCTTTAAATGCATGCCAGGAGAATTGTGATTAGGATTCCACATGGACAGGACCAGTAGCAATGGACAAAACCATAACCAGCAATCAGCTGCAAAGAGCAACAAAAGCAGTTAGTTACAAAACAACATCAGAGCAATTTCCTAATGGAGAAAAATCAACAACAGGGTTATAAATCATCATGCAGTGAACTTTGAGAGAATCGGAAATTATCAATAGATATTCAAAATAGACTTGAACCAGTCTCATTAAAATAAAAAGGCCCGTCCATACTGCTTAACCATCTCAGCAGCAAAAGACACTGTATTGATCAGCACGTTGGTGGTTATGTATGATGGTCAATAGTGGGGCAAAGTTCTAAAGTGGTCCAGTCACCCTGGAAAACCAATGGAATGTTCCTGCTGATGACATCACTTTTAGAATCTTGCCCCAGAAATGACCTTGATGCATAAGTCACATTATAACCAGTTAGGCAAAGAGCTGGAGTATAGGTGTCAAGGCAGAGGATGGATTTTATCAGAATCTGAACATGGAAAATAAACATTGCATTCTGAGGATGAGCTACATACACAAAAACAAAACATATGTGATTCTATACTGGGTGTCCGTGCGCTTTGTGCGCTCTGTCAATGAATGGAGACATTTATATAGATTTGTGAACATCACGTTGGACTAAAAAAAGAAGCTGGTGCAAACTAGACAGGAAAATGTATATCTCCTTCCATTGTTATAGGACTATGAGCAGATTATATGCAGAATAAGTGTATAGATTGATTTTAAAGTTATTGTTAAATAATGTTTTTCCTCTAATTGTTAAAGGGGGAGAACTGCCGAAACCATCCCTGAAAAATGGAGACCACAAAATACATACCGTATGCCACCGATCGGCGTATAAGACGCACACATCATTTGCCCCCTATTTCAGGGAGAAAAAGTGCGTGTTATACGCCGATAAATACGGTAATTATATTAATTTTATACTTGTGATCAGATTTATCATAAAGGACACTGGGGCTTTTAATAACACTATAAATCTGGCCATTAATAAACAGCAATTACAAAATAAAAAGTACTACGTGGAGTGTGATTCCTTATAAGCTTTAACGCTTGTCGATCATATTATAAAAGTAGCTAAAAGCTGGCATAGGTATTTGAATGAGCTGCAGTCAAAAGTAGCAGATATGTATATTAATATTTATCTTACATTTCATGAATGTACAATGGTGAGCAAACAAAGGTTTACTAACAAGCTGGCAGGGAGATATTAGCCTATTGTACAGTGCTGAAGAATAAACAAAACATAAAAAAAATAATGGGGAAAGTAACAAATTAAACAAACATGAACAATAGTTGAAAAAGACCATGTACACACATGGCCTGATCTGGCTTAAAGGGACTGTATCACCCAAATATTGCTTCTATTGTGAATGTAGTGAACAATAGATATAATGGAAAACGTTCTATTCATTTAATTTTTCATCACTTTTTTATGCTCTACACTCACAGTATAAGCAATGTTTAGATTAACAGTGTCCCTTTAATACAGATGCAAAAGAGCGACTGTATGGGGCAGGGAGTGTGAGTATCCCCTCTGATCGAACCATTTCGGGACTCTATGTGTTAAATTATGGTAAGCATCTGCTTCGCAGAAAAGAAAAGAAAAGACTCTATTATAACCTAGAAAGCTACATTGTACCTTGTGGTTTTCAATGCAACATATGTGCTTCAAAACATTGTGCTCTTGCTTCATCTGGAAAGTAGCCTATTAAATGATACGTAACAGGCATATTGGCAAACATTTCTACTGCCGTGGGAGTAACTGTTTTAGGCTTGGCTCCTGCAGTGCCTGGGTGGGGTAATGTTTTGGCTGCTACAGATAATTCTTGTCCTTAATATATTCCTGTTAGGACAATGCAATACTGGAAAATCCTAAAGTATTAAGACTCTAAAGGGTCGACTCGTAATACACTGATTTGTCCCCAATTGGATTTGGGTCGGGCACGTTAACCGAATTTCACAAATATCCGAAATTCAGCCGCGCTCAATATCCCCGAATGTGGGTCCTAATTTGCTGTTCGGGCCTTTTGTAAACCAAAGCATCAGAGGTGTTCGGATGGGGAGAATTTCTCCATGAAACGCATAGATTTTCAGATACCTGTCAGATGCCAGTTTCCCCTGAACACGATCCGAATTCGGGTAACATACACATTGAATAGAAAAGTGTAGAAGTAAAGTAAACCTTTGTTATACAATAACAATATATTAATGTTATGTATTATAATAGTATATTCACATTAATAAAATAATTTGTAATAAAAATGCTTATATCTTATTTTATTAATGTATCTTTTATTTGAATTATTATTGATTTTTATTTTATCACACTTCAGGCCATGTTTTGGAGGACTGCGGCTACAGCCAAAGTCTCCCCGCTGACTTCTGTTGCTATATACGTAATAGCCGAGTTCCTGCTGAAATTGCCCCGAAATAAGCCAATGTCCTCCCTACCAAATGCGTTGGGGACGACCGAGGCTACCACATAATTTGGATGCGTTTCAACTGATTTGCGGAGATAATAATAGTGAACATATTCGGAGGCGCATCGGGACTACCTGGGTAGCTCGACATTCTGGTCCCGACGTACCCCAAATCCGTCCACAATTCAGGGGCACCATTTTGGGACCGCTTATCGGCACATACCTAGTTGACCCATAGGCAAAAGGGTCAACTGCCCACAGGCATGACCAAAAAGTTTCACTACTGTCTTTTGCCCACTGCCTCTCTGGCATAGGGTGAAATAAGGGAGGGGAAAAAAAAAAGAGAAATTAACAAATTGCAAGATTTGAATAACTAAACCGGAACCCACAATGTGTTATAAAGGGAGCCCAGGTTCCTATATGCATAGAAGGCATCAGGAAGATCCGCTCACCTTTGCAATTTTGGTGTCGTCCTTTTTCTTCGCATTCTGTAGGGATTCAAAGTGATGTCGGGCGCTGTCAAAATCCACAAGCTTCCTCCCCCGTTTAGCGATGCGGGACTGTAAAATTCGAGAGGGGATTGTATAATAAACCCACCCGTGTTTTATATCTCGTATGAGGCAATATCGTGGAGTTAACATTTCAAATCACTCAAATTGAAAAGGGAAAGTTGTCAGATGGCAAATTGCCTCTCTTGTCGACCATCTGGGACCTGTTTTTTTTTTTTTAAATGTATTATGCAAATCAAAATGGAGGCTGGGAGCTAAGGATGAGGGTGTAAAGTCTGTGCCTTGGCAAAGACTGCCTGCTCCACCCCCTCGCATTTGAAAGAGAGCCAGCGTGGCAAATGTCACGTGACAACCCAGTGCTCAGACCGCGGAACTAAAGTTCTGGAGCACAGACCACGTTGGAGAGCCACTCTTCTTGCCATGAGAGGTCATACAACAGGGAGGGGAAGTGGGGAGTACATACTCCCTATGCAGGCTTTGTGTGTGCGATTGTGTTTGTTTGACTTTTTATGTGACTGTGTGTGAGATTGTGTGCATGATTATGTGTGTGTGACTGTGTGGGTTTTGGATGTGTGCAGGGATAGGGAGCATTTAAAGTGTCAGACCCAGGCAGCACAATTTCTTGGGCCAGCCCTGGATCCCACAAGGTCAGATGCTAAACGTCTCACGGCCCACAATCCGCCAGTTTAATTCTACCTTGATATCCGGGAACTGTCCGAGGTAGGTGTCCATGGTGAGCAGAGCCTGGTCCACAAGCTTCTGGTGGTAATCAGTCCACAGCAGGTCATTGTTCTGTAGAAAGTGAGGATCACCAATGAAATGATCTATTTCAAGGAAGCGCTCTGCATTTTACCATCATTATCTCATGCAATGGTTTTTCTACAGCAGCATCCACAGATATTAATAAACCATAAATATGTTTATTCTTCACCCAGGTTCCCTGATCTGGTTTTGGTGAATAAACTGAAATATCTGGTTTTTGCTCATTCAGTTCAATACCATTCACTTTCATAAAATCAAATGTTCGTATATAAATCGACTCCTCCTTGCTTCAGGTACACTAGAGGAATGAGAGGTCCGGTGGCAACCTGGCCCATTACGGTGTGAATGGTAGAGTTAGTGTGTGACTGCCAGCACATAGCTCTAGAATATTGCTATGGGAATTGTGGAACAGTGTGTGGCTGCCCACTTGTTTAGCTTTAACCTATTCCTATGGAATCGGCACAGATCTGTGTGGCAGCTCACATTCCAAGCTTTGGTATATTGTTTTCAGAACTCTAGCCTATTGATTTGGAGCTCAGAGAGCTCCAAATCAATAGCTAGAGTCCCATACTGTTCCCCTTTCGGTTATACGAGTTAAGACCATCTAGTGGGCGTGACTGGTGGAAAGATTTTTTTTTTCTAAAATTAAAAAAAATTAATTAAATTAAAAAAAAAAAAACACAAGAAAAACTTGCCAATCTGCATGTTAAAGTGACAGTAATGTGCCGATTTCTGTTAACCTTATATAAAATGGCACTGCCAGAGAATTTCAAATAAACATGAAAAAGTAATGAGATTCTGGAATATATTTTTACTCTCCAGAAAGACTGTAGCATTCAGCAGTTGCCACTAGATTCTTCTCATATTGAGGTTATTCAATCAGGCAATGAGGTAGCAAAAAAAAAAAAGACAAAGTTATTTTTTGATTGCATGTCATTCAATAATGAATAACGTCAGTGTTGTGCTGTATTGTGCTACCCTAGACCTGATTAAACTCCTGACAAATTTGGTTGCAGCTTAGTTAGTTTTTTTCAGCTGGGTCTTAACTGGAAAAAAAATTCATCTTTAATATTTTTTTTAACACATTTCATTGAACTGCCTTTGTGCATTACTTAGCGTTTCTATGCTCTAGTTTTTTTTTTCAGTTTTTTTTTTTTTTTTTAAATGGGTCTGATAATGATTTTATTTGAACCGGTTAATGCATTTACCGCAGGGCACTGAATCAATATTGCCCATTAATGTAGCACAATTTGCAAGTTTTCCCATTAATGGGCATCATTGAATCTAACCCCATTGTCTGCTCACGGACCATGACTGAAGGTTCTACTCAGTTTAGGGAGAATTGTAGGGAATGCAGACAGAAATTTCAAACTTTAGACCAGTGTAGCCGAGTTGGAAAATGAAAAAAAAAAAAAAAAAATGAAGCTAAAATGGGAAAAAAAAATAATTCAACTTTGCTACTTTGGCCTTAAGTTTCAAATTCCTTCTTCAATTCCCTGCAATTCTCTCTTTATTGAATAGACCCATTTGAATTCCATGTGTCTCAGAAAACCAAGGAGCCATTAAGAAGGAATCTGTAACGTAACCATTAGTTTTTGTTTTTGTGTCTCCAAGTCACTCCTCCCAGCTTTGTCTCAAATGCATCCTTAAATGACATGGTCCATCATTAATAAATACTGCTATGTAATTAAATAATTAGTCCTTTAACGCAGCTCAGTAGAACTCAGCCAGTGTCTCATTTCTGGTGCCACTAATTAGGTCACAGCATAGTGTCCCTTTACTTTGCTAGATTGGGGTTTATGCCCCCCTCACCTCTGCAATCTTGTTCGTGTCGTCTCTCCCTGGCCAGTCTGGTTCATATATGTCCTGCAAGCATTCGGTCAGCTTCTTGGAGGCATCGTGCATAGCTGGAGATAAGGAAACAGAAGGTTCAGCAATATTTGTAAAGCTGTCCCCATTCCCATCATTACTACATGTTGGTGAGAAGTCTATTCATTCACACAGCCTGGTGTCTGAATAAATACATCACGCAGTGCTGGGCATCTCGACTTATTTATATATTCATTCACACAGGCCTGAGTCTAACAATGGTGCCACCTGGGTAAGGGTTCATAATTTTAAATTCTGGGGCAGAGTGAGCTGCTGGTTTTTTTGCATGAAGTAGGTACTTGCCAGTGCAGAGTTTGCTGCTGGGTTTTTCCAGAGACAATACGAACTCGGCTCAATAGAATATATTCAGGGTCTTTGTGCAGCTTCAAATAACATGGTCAAGCTGGGTACAGGTATGAATGCAATCAGATTGTCCTCTACTCCTAGCTTTAACCATCACAGTGCTCAGTAGACCGAAACCCAAAATACGTGGACCTTCCTAATATCATAAGACACCGGATCCAAGTCTACACCTGACATCCATCCAGGTCTCTGGAGTAACCTAGAATTCTAATGTCACTTAAAATGAATACAAATCAAAAGCATGGAATGATCTAAGTGGCTATAGCAGCCAATGGTGCAAAGAAGAAAAGAAAAGACTTACATGGTTACTAGAGTATATCCCTTCCTTGGATGCATTAGCAGTTTCCATTTGTGACCATTACGAAAAGCTAGTTGCATGGCATATAGGGTTTGTGGTAAGTAAGCTGGGGCCAACACAGGAGGACGAACAGGCAAGTAGAAAAACTGCTGCCATACCATGCCTCCCAACTGTCCCACTTTGCGCAGCACAGGGACCGATTACCCAGCGAGCGCTAACACGGTCTCAAGGTAGAGTTCAGCGGGACAGTTGATCTCATTCTCCGACGTCCAACACATCGGAGAATGCTTAGATTGATGGACAGCGCCTCTGTGCAGGCGCGGTAGCACCGTCACCCAACCTCCCTAAAAAGTTATGAAAAATGACCTATACATTGTGTTGGCCAAACTGCATTCAAATGCATTAACATAAGAGAAAAGTTTCAACGGTGTATGTGGTGTCTCCAGCTAATGGTATCACTGTGTGTCTTGATATGCAAATTACACATTTCCCAATGAATTTGCATTTCAAGCCACAGTTGTGCCGTGCTTTTGATAAAGCACGTTTGGCGTGAAACGTTCGTCTCTGCACTACTCGCCGTGTTACCCCTGATCATTATCTAAGTCTTCTTATCTTTTTTTCAATGTGGATGATTTTAACTTGGATTAAGATCCTAAGTAAAACTAAAAAATATATATTTTTTTGCCTTTTTGAACACACTTGAGTGCCAAGCCCTCTTTTGTTTCTGGTTTGTTTGTCACTGGATGTTTGGTGGTAACCCCTAGGCTTTTTGGGCACCATAGTGGTCCCGCATTTGAAGACTACGTGACTTTAGACAGAGCGTTTTTTCCAGTTATTTTACAGTGCCGACCTTTACAACTTCCACTTGAATGCGTAAAAAAAACTAATGCGGAGCAGTTCTCTGGAATTGAAACGGTGATGGAGGGACATGAAGCGATGATGTGGAAATAACCCAGCTCTAAACAGAGAATAAATCAGCAAAAACTGTCCATGGCAACTACTCCACTTGTAGAACTCTTGATCCATAAATCCAAATAGCGACTGCTGGTCAGCCCTACGTATTACCAGTCCTGGATCGGTTAGTAAACAATGTATCATTGGGCAAGTCTCGTACCTTTCACAGACGCCAGATATGTCCTCAGATCTTTCTGTAGTTTGGAACCTTCGGTCTGGAATTAAGAGAGAGAGAAAGAGAGAGAGAGAGATACAGTATGAAATTCTGCAACAAATAAAATACACTGATCAGAACTGATGGCTTGCAGATACACAGACATATTTTACTTCTCTGTTTACCTGCTGTTTTCTCACAGTATTTTAAAATATCCATATATGTAGAATATTCGGAATAATGTCCCCTTTCACTTTTAACCCTTCTCTTCCCAAAGGACACTGCATAGTTTTAACTATTCTCCGAAACACATTCCCTTCTCTTTGCACTAATCTTCATCCCATGTTTTAGGGCTAACGATGAAAATGTCTGGCGCCCAAGATGCATCTTCCAAATGTTAATGCATATTAATGTGCTTTCAAAAGTACTTTACAATGCATGTTTTACATTTTACATTGCTTAAAATGTAAAATCCTTACAGTTAGATGATGTGAAATTACAGCAGTTTGCAAGTGATATGGGTTAATTAAGTTGCAATGCCCACATTAGCTGAGTAAAAGTCAATTTCCTTTTTTTGCTGCAGGAACCAATGGGAATAATTTCATTCAAATGATTGGAATTTCCTGTCTCTCTAGTGATGTCGTCAGAAAACCTGTTACACTGTTAAACTTGCTCTTGTACACAGTAGGATAACTTATCACAGTCCACACTATTTATTCTTTTCCAGCACAGGATGTGACTAATTGGAACAAAACTTCATATCCTCAGTGTCTATATAAATCAGTGCTGCTGCTGCTGCTACACCTGCAGTAAACATGCAGAGTAATCATTGGGGGGGGGGGGGGGGGGGGGGGCTTGAGTCAAATATTAAAAATGTAATTTATGCAGGATGCATGAATCAAATCACACTGGGAAAAAAAAGACTAGACTGTCCCTTTAAAGTTGTACACTTAAACTGTATCAACAAGAAAAAATTATGTTTAAATTGAAAGATGCATTAAGTGTAAATGATTTATGGTCTATAGAAATTCTTTATTCTAAGGGCCGTGTTTGGCCCAAGCATTGTTCTTTCTCCTCAGGAATTTCTCCTACATTTGGACTTACCAATCTCAGATAGAAGTAAACAATTATTGTTTATCTCTGCCTGGCTAGGAACTGGAGAAAACCAGATCCAAAACCAAATTAGCGTCCAGGCCCAATCTGAAAGATATTTTTATACTAATGATACATTTGCTTTGGATAAATATGAACAAATATGGCTACCATGGCTCCAACGTATTAACTCTCCTAACGATTAGTCATTAAATTACATTGGAATCCCATGTGGGTCGATTGAAGTCTTATCCTCTAAAGATGAAACCTGGAGGTACCCCTCTTCCCCACCCCCGGACTTGGGGAGTATACAACCAATGTACGTTTGTATGGATGGAAGTGTTTGGGTAATGAGTTATTGTATTCGTGACTCCACGGGACAAAATTGCCACAGTTTACTGGATCATTATTGCTTAAAATCAATGTGGAACGGATTTTAAAATGTAAATTTGTGGGCGTTTCAACAAATTTGTCACGCTAAAATATTTTTATATGTTTGTACTGTTTTTTGATAAAACTTAATAAAGAATTTTTTTTTTTTTTTTTAATTCTTTATTGAAAGAAGGCAAATAATGTACCGTAAATTGGAGCAGACGTTGTTTACTGCACTTGTTTCTTTTATAATGATAGTATAATGACGCACACATAGATTTTATTCTCCCTAATAACTTACGATAACCCTCTCATCTAACAGTTTAACCCTCACCTTAAAAAAGCCCCTAGAATAATCTACTTAATTGGTATTACAGATACTAAAATAGCTTTGCTTCCTCCCAATTCATTCCTGGAAATCAAGACGCATTAAAGCAAAAGTATTATGAAAGAAATAAAAAGACCTGATCTTAGAATATCTTATAATGTGTGGCATGGAGAAGAGCTAAAAACAAAATATTTTTTTAGGTGACTTTAAATGCACTGTATCTCCTGAATCTGAGATTATCATAAAATGTGAGGTTTGATATATGGTACAGAGAAAAAAAGTTCCTAAAAGAGTTAGGCCCAGAATTATCACATAGAAAGTGTCACCGCCAGATAAGAACCATTCGGTCCATCTAGTCTGCACAATGTTCTAAATACTTTTATTAGTCCCTGGCCTTATCTGAAATCTAGGATATGCTTGTGCATGCTTAAACTCCTTCACAGTGTTTACCTCTACCACTTACACTGGAAGGCTATTCCATACATCCACTACCCTCTCAGTAAAGTAATACATAGAATTCTGCAAACCTCACTTTGCATTAAGATAAAAAATATTTGTTTGTGTTATCCTAGAAGACTTAAATGAATGTAGGGCTTAATACACGGAACAGTATTCAAATTACATTTTTAATAAGGCACAAGTTGCCTTGCAAAAGGTGTAATGTGATCTACTGTATGTAATGAATTTTGATCTGACCATGCATTTGCTAGCAGCGTATTTTCTGGGAGTCTTTAAGAGCTAGTGTAGCTGCACCATGGGCATCCAGAGGGGCTAGGCCGGTAAAAAAATATGCATCAGGCCAATGTTAAGTCTATGGAGACAGTCCCAAGGCCGGAATTTTTTTTTTTTTTTTTAAGAAAAGGTGGCAACCCTAAGAGGGGGGCATAGGGAAGACTTGCCCCCCATCCCATGGAAAAACAGCCATTAGAGCAGCAGCAATGGAGGGAGAGAGCGGGGGGGGGGGGGGGACACCTATCTGGCAGGGAGTACAGCAAAAAGCTTCTATTTAATTATATACACCCCCTTACTGTCAGAGTGGTTTGGTCTGCTCAATGTCTTTAGCAGCTGGACTCCTTCCCAATCACTCTAGCTGTTGCTGCTTCACATGCATAGAGTTGCTGCCTGGGCAGAGATAAAAGCTAGTTTTTTCCAAACATGTTTTGCAGCTAGGGCTAGTTAACACTCCAGCTATTGAGACTACAATTCCCATGACTTTCAACCAGTCTGGTATGTTAAACATCATAAGAAAGTAAATACTCTGCAACAGGCGTGCCAAAGGTTAGCTATTAAATTATTATGATTGGAAGCATGGCAGTGGTCGGTCAGAGGATAAACTGGCTTGTACTATCAAAGGTACCTGCGAGTTCATCCTCACACTAGGGACAACTAAAATTTCACTTGTGCTTCTATATTAGCACAAGTGAAAAATAATGTTTAGTGTCCCTTTAAAGTACAAAATGTTGTTTTAACGTTCCTGCAGGATTAGTATATCATATTATAGATTTCTCTGCCGTTTTCCCATCTTCCACCAGTGATGCTCTGATGATTAATAGTCCAGATCTTGTCCTGAATTTCTCCCAGTAAAGGGGTCTCAGCATCTTGTCTGGTTTTGATGAGGTGGGCCTTTCCAGTCCTGTCATCCTGGTGAATGTTATTGTATAAGTGGAAACACACTGGTTTCCTGTCTGAGCCTGTAAACCACAGTCCTTTCCAAAATAAAATTAGAATGAAAAATAAATAAATAAACAGGTTTATGTTTCGCTTGGTCTGTAGTTTCTACCTGGGGATTTGTTGCTGATGTGAATTTTGTGGTCCATAGCGGTTAATATAACTTGAATCAGCTTTATTTTTTACATAGTAGTATTAATATTGGAATGTAGAGTACCCAGCAGTGATGGGTACATAAGTTCTAACTAATGCCTTCCAGCTTTGCACACCGACATCCTTCACTATGAATATATATATATATAAGCATTTTTTTCCTATATGGTCCTATATGGACATGTTCTTTTTTTCATAAATTAAGAGTTAGAGGGGTCGCCTTATTATGTGGTGCAAGCACTACTGCACCTTATGGAATCCGGCGCCTAGCTGTATCTGAGGCTGGGCACAGCCTCCTTGTTGGTGGGTGGGCGTGGGGGCAGCTGAAGCTGTAAAGGGGACTGTCCTGGTGTGACGAGAGGAAGGCTGAGCAGATGAGCCCCTATCCTTCTACACCAACTGGAAGAGAGGTCTTCAAATCAGTATGAGTCTCCTACAAATTCGGGAGTGGGGTTTATATTTATCATCGCCTATTTCACCGTAGGTAATTCTCACAAGAGGACCGAACAGTCTCCCTTCCCTTGCAGGTCCCCCATCATTCACAACAAATGTATCATTACAGGATAGAATATTAAGGAAATGGGGGGGTGGAGGATATAACCATCAGGGACCAGGATATATTTAGGAACATGTCCCCTCTACATCCCGTCACTGATGCTGTTGGTTTGGCTCTTTAAATCTTGCTAGAAATGCATGTACAGTGTGAATTTATAAACACATTACAATGCTATATACACAGCCCCTGCACCAAGTAACACTGCTTAATTATAACACATTACACAGCCCCTGCTCCAGGTAACACTGCTTAGTTATAACACATTACACAACCCCTGCACCAAGTAACACTGCTTAGTTATAACACATTACACAGCCTCTGTACCAAGTAACACTGCTTAGTTATAACACATTACACAGCCCCTGCACCAAATAACACTGCTTAGTTATAACACATTACACAACCCCTGCACCAAGTAGAACTGTTCTGTTCACTCTAATTAAAAGGCATACTTTTAAATCAAGACATTTAACCCTTTCAAAAATAGATATTAGCTTTGGGAATCTTTTGATGTGGCATTAACTCTTTAAGTCCTGAAAATAGTGGATATTTATTGTCCCCATATCATTCTCCCTGGTCACTGCAGGATTCATTCTATGCTCTAGAAACCTTCAGCACCATCGTGGGTTAACTAATTGTTCCCCACCAACCCCATCACGCGAAGCGATAAGAAGGTAGAAAAGACTCCGTTTGTAAAACATCCGCAAACCCCCGTAATCCAAAAAAACATGACGGACAGACAAGGTTTGTTGCAAGATCTATTGTGCAATCCATTTACAGGCCTGGACTGTGGAGATCGGCAGGAAGGGGATGGTACCTTGAAGTCAAAAATAAATAACAGACAGAACAAGGGGCCGAAGTCTTGGGCCATCGGGTAATTATCATCATGAGTAGGTATCGCCTCTCACTGGCTCTACTTTTACAAACTGTCCACCCAATTTTCAATGATCTGCCCCCATTCCAAGGAGTAACATCACTCCGTCCTCTCTGGACCTTCCTCCTCTTGCCTTTAGTTCTGTGCCACCAGTGTTGTCAGAGATGGGCGATGCCCACTTCATAAGGGTTATGTGTAAGACACACACCTACCCCCACAGAATAACCCCCTCAATGCTAAGTAGGGGAGTGACGTTTCTCTCAAAGCCTGGGAATATACTATGCTTGACGCAGAGCTTCTGGAATTGGCCAACTGCTGGCGGGGTTGTCTGGCCGAATCTTGAGAAACGGCTCCACTTCCCACCAATCTACGCCTGTACCGGTAGTGCATCCTACCGGTTTTCACACAGAACATCTCCATTTAAATGGTGCCATTCTCTGGTCATCCTTCTGACGAGCACTTCCCAAAAAAGGATATAATACCAGATATGGTGTACTTGGGGCCTAACACAGAGAGGATAAGATCCTAAGCAGGGAATTTACCTCCTGCCCCTCATCTCAGAACAAGTGCCCTTAATTAGAGGTAATAGGGGCAAGATGAAACGTAGAAACAGAATGTGTCGGCAGATGAGAACCATTTCGGCCCATCTAGTCTGCACAATTTTATTAGTCCCTGGCCTAATCGTTATATCTAGGATAGCCTTGTGCCTATCCCACGCATGCTTAAACTCCTTCACTGTATTATCCTCTACCACTTCCGCTGGAAGGCTATTCCATGCATCCACTACCCTCTCAGTAAAGTAATACTTCCTGATATTACTTTTAAACTTTTGCCCCTCTAATTTACAACGATGCCCTCTTGCTGATGATGCCGCTTGCTGTTGCCCATTGCGAAGCAGCAACATTAAACACCGGCCATGGAAAGTAGCCCTGTCTGACTGCCGGCTCATCCCCCACCATGTAAAAATAGCAAACAAGTAAAATCCTGCGTCTGACAGGAAATACCAAACACAAAGAAGATCATCTAAGGTCTCTGGGCCAGCAACACACACACACACACACACACACACACACACACACACACACACACACATCGTCTGCGCTCAGGGAAAGATTTTACTGCTGCTGAACAGTAAATAAATGCAGTTTATGGCTAGAGGGCTGGCAGCATCCCAGATAGCAGGCCTCACCCACTGACAATGCATTATCAGCAATAACATCCCTGGGTACCACCAGCATGGCACAAACGGTCAAGGCTATTGCCATGACATATGCAGACCTCCAGCTATTACCGAGCTACAACTCCCATAATGCTTAGGGAGCAAACAAAAGGCTATATTGGCATCATGGGACTTGTAGTTCAGCGGAGGCCCAATTAATGCCTCGCTCTGCGTTTGGTAACTAAAACAGAGACCCTTTCAGTAACAGTCAGAGTTTTGGTCACCATATAGTGCATCCACTACCTCTCATCCCTTGTACATGGATCAAGCACTCAGTCTGCTAGATAACCATAGCAGGGCTTTATATTGTTGCTCTATATGCCAAGCCATGTAATATCTCTATTTTAACGGCACAGAGAGGATGACCTTATTAATGAATGTTTAGACTTTGCTCTACCAGAAAGTAACAAGAATAGGCAAGCTGATACCTTTATTGCCTACCTAGTAGGTTTAGAGTGCAAGCTTTGAGGACCTCTGGGTCAGGTATTTAAAGCTTGCACTCTAAACCAACACAGTTACTTTACTTGTCTCCTGTGTTTCTATGGTTAACACAGTCCCAACTCTCACCTTCCCCAGAAGGTGTGCAGCCCTAACTAGAGCCTGTGTTTGAAAGGGTCAGCAGCTCCGAGGATATCAGAAGATGGAGGAAGTTTATACATAGACTGCTATACATATAGACATGGACGGCAGGTTTGTCTTACCAGCTGCTTGTTGAAGTTCTGCACGCACTGCTCAAACTGTTCATCTTTTGTCTCATCGGCTTTTCCAAGTTTCTGGAGAACCTGGAAATGAAAAATGGTGAAAACTTTTAGTTATTTTGAACGCCAATCACGATAAAAGCAGGGTGAACGCACTTGCCAAAACCTTCCCCCCCCCCCCCCCCTTCCTGCACTGTTTTTAAGATGTAGTGCACTGAGATAGGAGGGTCTCTGCTATTTTTCCACCATGGCTACTCTGAATAACGCTTTTGTTAATTTAACACAAATTACTACTTGCTGAATAAACCCCACAAAGATCAACAAAATCACATCCTAAAAAAAAGCATGGACACCAGAAGAAAATACAAATATCATAACCAGAGATTTAATAGATTGTGAAATCTGTGTAAAAACTGACACGAACTTCAAAAAAAGTATAGTGGGAGAAACTTAAAGAAATCAGAAAAGGTCTCTATGAATTAGTACAGTTCAGAGAGGCTTATATACAGTTTTTAACAACATGGTGCGACGTGTAACAGTTGTCAATTCTAAACAGGAATGTGATTTCTGACAAGCAATTCTATGTCCTAAACACATGGGGGAGGTACCATCAACTGTTCTATATTGGTCTGGACAGAATGACGTAAAAGTCATACCTCTGTATACCAAAATTAGGTTTCTGACGGACTAGCAACTGTTCTGGGTTCTTACAAATTGAACTAAAGCGAAACATTTCTCATCCATACGTAATCATTCTATTCTTACACCCAAGATACAGACATATAACATGATCATTTTAAGGATTTTGCTTTTTCTTCTCTAGCTCCAAATCCTTCATATTCACAATATCAAATCAGGAGCTTTTCTTTTTCAGAAGTATGCCTGTGGTTACTGCTGGAGTTAGCCGTCTTCCAGAGTATTTTATTGTGCTTCATGCCCCCTAAGCCACTTTGTATCAAAACCATTATGTTAATTTAAAAACACTGATTATAAAACAAAATTACTACAAGGTCTATCACTTTGTTGGAAAACATTTTTAGTGAAAGGATGAGATTTATTTTTTTTCCCCAATTTGGTCTACTCAATAAAGAGCGCAATGCAGATATTTGAGAGGGCAATGTCAAACTTTAGTCCAAGTTGGGGAAAAAACAAACTCTCCAATACAGATAAAAAGGGATCATTTTTCCAGCTCAGCTACTTTGGCCTTGAATTTGAAGTTCCCATCTCAATTCCCTGTATTTCTCTCTTTATGGCGTAGACCTTAAAATGTTGGAGGGAAAAGAAGTCTATTTTCTATACCCAAAGTATTTTCCTTTTTTTTTCCCCTCCATTATAGGATGTGAGGTCCTTACTCCAGAGATGCTGGTGACAGCTGGCTTCTCTGTCCTTATCAGAGCTGCTTGTGTGTACTTGGCTTCACAAGAGCTCTCGCCTAGTGTTAACATAATCTAACAGAGAACAGTGAGGGATGATAGAGATATACGATAGATCGTACCTCTCTATGGTTTCATAAGGACAGAATGATAGTCGGCCTTCCAAGATTACAACAATATCTCAGTCTCCCTTGGGGCTATTCACTAAAAAGGTGAATTGTGGGTGAGATGACCATTTCATCTCACCAATTCAACTATACATTATGCAGGGACAAACATAGTGAGTTTACAACACTAAGCAAACTGACCAGGTTTGCTCCTGCACAATGTATAGCTGTATCTAACCTAAACTCACCTTTTAGTGAATAGCCCCCTCTGTCAGTGGTGTATCTTGGTTTTGTGCTGCCCTAGACAGACAAAATCACCCCACATTGCATATACACTAAATGCCCCATCACCCCCATTACATGTCACCATCACCCTCATCACATACCCCCACCACGTCCAATACATGCTCCCATCACCCACTATTAATTGGAAGGAGCTAAAGCTTGCTGAACGGTGGGGGAGGGAGCAAAAAATGTTTGAAGCACAAGAAGTGTGCTTTAATACCCTCTGGCAAAGTGCCGCCCTCTGGAAAAGTGCCACCCTAGGCAAGTGCCTTGTTTGACTTGTGGAAAATACACTACTGCCTTCTGTGATGCATTTTTCGCTTAGCATTTGCTCGGATTTCTGCCAATCCAATGAAGAGATCATTTTTAATCTCTACTGACACAAGGGGAGAGGGGGGCTGAGATGGGGCAACAAAAGGGAAAAAAAACTGGGGAGAAGGGGAAACTAAAAAGGAAAATATGGAAATGGGAGAGAGAAGAACGATCGACGAAAATTGCACTTTTTTTTATAAATTGGAATAACTGCAGATCAATGGGATTTACAAATGTTTACCAGCACTGGTCAAGAAACTATAGATCTGCAACTGGAGCAGTGAATATTCTGCTTTAAATTGCTTTCATGGTCTTGTCAGTTCTATTTTTTGGACCAGGAAGCGCAGGTAATACTGTTATACAGCTGACCCGGATTCAATACAAGCAAAACCTCACTTAAACCACTTTAATTCTGCTATATTTCAGTGGTTCAGTTGCATTATTTAGAATGTCACCTGACACTACCGTCAGCAAGTGTTTAACAGCAAGTCTATTGCAAACTCTAAAGAAATATCCATAGCATTCAGCAGACACTAAAGAAGGGAGAAAATCACCAAGCGACTCTATATGCCAACTATTGGGAGCGTAAAGTGGGATTAAATCCTAAATTATTTTCATGCTCCATCAGGCCACTTCTGCCTCATTACAGCTGCCATTTGAATGGTGCACCAATAAGTCACCATTAAAATAGGATTGAGCTCTAGCCTTTGCAAGCTCACTATTTAATTCCCCTTTTGATTTTGGCTAGGTTCCTGCCTGGAAAATGGTTCACATATGTCATGACTAGAGTGGTCAGATCACCCATTTTTTGTTCCTGGACAGATATAACTTACATTTTTACCTGCAAACTAAGCTACCTTCTCATCTCAAAGCTAGAGTTGCCACCTGGCCGGTATTTTACCGGCAGGCCGGTAAAAAATTGGCTTCAGGCCAATGTTAAGTCTATGGAGACAGTATCAAGGCCGGTATTTTTCTGAAGAAAAAGGTAGCAACCCTACTCACAGCTCCTTATGCTCACCTATGCTAACAAACCACATTATTTTCTATGTGGTATAGTGAGTGCAGGCCTACAATTCATCCATCTATAAACACACATTTACCCACATACCACCACCCCCCACCAATTCCTCCACTTTCTTTTTCCTCGCCTTATGTGGCTTCTGTTCAGCACTCTCTCTAGTTCAGTGCTTGTTATACCTGTCCCCCCAAATCCGGGATTTAGGGACTACCCAGGTGTATTGAAATAATAATATTTATAACACCTGGTATGGCTCTCTAACACTTAGGGGGCAGAGTAATGATCCTGTTTGATCAGGTCAATCTCCTCTCTTTATGATGGAAGGCAGGTAAACAAAGTTGTACACAGCCACCTAGTCCTGTCCACTATGATACACAGAAGCCAGTAAGAGAGCAGGGGTGTCTCTTATGACATCATCATGCAGGCTTTGGCAACAGTTGTAAAGTGAGACTGGCTGGAATATTTTGGACGATGTTGCATCATGGGTAATATTCACAAATTGGAGCCAGGAGGTAAACACCTAAATTTTATTTTTCCTTTTATATGCAATTAATCTAATTCTATAAAAAAAAACATTGGCATTTGGTTTATGTATGTGTTTGTTTTAAATTACCAGGTTATCTAGTTAAATCTTATGTAAGTGGTAGTGTCCCTTTAAAAAGTGACACAGCCAGGACACACCTGGATATAAAGATTACATAGTCTGCTTCCTGTACAAAG
The DNA here is from genome assembly GCA_036172795.1 of Pelodytes ibericus. NCBI lineage: Eukaryota > Metazoa > Chordata > Amphibia > Anura > Pelodytidae > Pelodytes > Pelodytes ibericus. Next base: position 17,971,016 of record CM069864.1, on the reverse strand, counting down.
AACCAGCCTTAGGCACTCCGCTCACAGCAAAGCTACCTGCCACGGATTGAGTCATCGAGATGCTAGCAACAAAAATATCCTGACAAATTAGAGCTCGCGGGACAAGTGTCTAAATAAATGTGATCTACTAAATCAGTTACGGCTAATGCTGGCACTGCAGAGGCTTGGAAAGGATAATATCCCATGATGCTCAGACATTCTGCAGTGCCAAGGTTAGCCATCACTGTACCCAACAGTAAGCAGGCGCTAATGTTTCCCTGTGCTTTTCAGTATGTATAAAGCTATTTAAAGGGTTTTTATACTGGAGAAATTAGCAAAAAAAATTGCCGTTTTCGATTGGCTATTGGCTATTTAAAACTACAGAGTTTTGTTGCCGTTATTTGTTTCCTGGGTTGTGTGTGTTTTACACGGTGAAGATAATTGTAGGGTAGGATTGGGGCGGATCGCTTGTTCCAAAATTCAAAAATCAGCAACAGACTCACTTACTCCAAAAGAGCAAAATCCTGAAAATAAAATATGAAGCCAGTGGATTTCTTTTGTAAAATAGCACGAATTTAAATACCTAAAGTAAACTCTATCAGACGAAGGAAGGTCTGATCCAAGCTTCAGAACAACATATCCGCCTCCTGATACAGCTATGCAGAGCATGATATGGGTCATTTAACAAAAAAGTGGGTGAAATAATATGTAGAACCAAACAGAACAACATCAGTCAAGAGAGAAGAGTTCAAGGTCATTGGTATTTCAAACACTGCAGCCAACTGTATCTCTCTTCTTAGCTGCTGATTATTGCATCCGGGTTTTATTCCTAAAGAACCTTTGTTCTTCTTCCCCATTAGAAGGCCAGCCAAAAAACGATAACCACACACACCCTTATTATATCATTGCTATTGGATTCATCTGTTCATCTGAAAAAGTTATTCTACCAAATACAAATCGTAATCTCATTTTTGGTTATAGAAAAATGAGTCTTACAAGATGCCAATTGCTATTTGTTAAAGCTTCACCCATTTCTAAAGCTCCTGATAATTTACCTTCATTTAACAGTACTACTTCAACTTACATCTGTCTATTATGAAAGAGGACATCTACAAACCCCGAATGGAGGCTGCCATCATTGAGCATTGCCGAAGCAAATTCTATTGCACAAGCGAAGTAGAATTCACTCATTGAGCACCACAGCGCATGCGCACAAAGTTACAGATGTCAATCAGCCGTAACTTTGGCAGAAGTGCGCCTGCGCGAGGGACACACACCACCTCACGCCCCCTCCAGATCAGCTGCGGCGACAGGTAATGTATAAGCCTCTTACTTATTATTCTCACTAGCGTAGCAAGTAATTGGTAAAACTTCTATCTGTGACATGCTACGCTAGTAAGTGCAAGTCACACACGGGGGACAGAGGCAGCTTCGCCCCGTGTGTCCCCCGTGTATGTCTTCCACTTACTAGCGTAGCATGTCACTGATAGAAGTTTTACCAATTGCTTGCTACACTTAGGGTTGCCACCTGGCCGGTATTTTACCGGCAGGCCGGTAAAAAATTGGCTTCAAGCCAATGTTAAGTCTATAGAGACAGCACCAAGGCCGGTATTTTTCTGAAGAAAAGGTGGCAACCCTAGCTACACTAGTAAGTGAGAATAATAAGTAAGAGGCTTATACTTTACCTGTCACCGCAGCTGATCCGGAGGGGGTCAAACTTTTGACTGTAGTGTATGTATGTTTGAAAGATTCCATGCATTTGGCGGGTGGCTGTACAGTACATTGCACATTTCTCCAGCCAGGAGAGTGCTGGCAAGGGGAACAGTTGCCAATCCCCCCCCCCCCCCCCTCCTTCCCGGCTACTCTCTAAACTAATTCAATGGGCTGAGGTTGCACCACTTTTCACATTTCTAAATGCCCCAGCGCACCAAACTTTCTATCCAATTGTCTTGTTTATCTATCAGTCTCTGTACTTTATCTGTCGGTAAATTTGTCTTTGCCAGCCCTCCTCTGTCTCCCGCATTTAAAGGGTTATTGCCCCGAGTATCTTTGTACATAGTAACCTTTGGCCCATTTGCCGGAGCTTCGGACGGACAGCACTAAATCGGTTATGTTTATCCCATGAACTCATCGGAGGAGCATGCACTCGATCATAGGTCAGGACTATTCCCGGTGGAACGTTGGGGTCCGATACAATTGTCACGGATCGGTCCACAGTCAGCAGGGGTGCCAATTACCAGCTAGAAATTCCACACGTGGGCTGAATGTGCAAATTACAATGCGCAGCTGCTAACGTGACTCAGTACTGGTAAACCTCGGGGGAGAAGGTTTAGTTATTTCAGTTAAAGCCTAGTAGAGAGAGGAGAATCTCAGATAACTGACTGTTTCTATAAATAAATATAGAAACCCAGCTGGAGATAAGAGTGGGCTTGCCCATGGTTATCTGAAAGGATGGGCAAGAGGGCCACGTTACAATTTTACCTCCGTCATGCCCCTGCTTAGCACACTCACATATAAAAAAAAATGTAAAATTAAAAAAAAAAAAAAAAAAAAAATCATGTGTTTCAGTTTACCGACAATATATTACATTACGCAGGCTTTACAAATGATGACATTTTACAAGAACAAAACACACATACCCCTCAAATACCTAAACATCAGTTCAGCAAGCCCTGCATATCCTGCTGCAGGAGGACTTGAAAAAAAAAAAAACAGATGGTTAATCCACAAAAACATTGCTGGATGGGGCATTCTGGGAAGCAACAATCTAACTTTCCTCTGTAATTGCCGATGAGTCATTATTATTTTCCATTGCTACAATCTGCGCTTCACTTTTCAGGCAGAACCAGCTCCCAGGAAGATCAGGAACTCCTGTAATTATCTTTTCCAGTTGTCTTGACTGGGGCTGGTCTTCTAAGCCTGTCCCAGTATTAATTCAGCTGTTGAATTCTGTCTATGACACTTACATGAATGGGCCAGGTGCAAGCTGGTTTGGGTGTAGGGTGGTGGCAATGGTCCCCGATGCTGGTGCAATTATGGCGATGTTTGTAAAATGGGTTTCAACCCTACACATGACCTTTCATGGTTTCTAAATAAATCTGAAATGTTAAAAAAAAAAAAAAAAAAAACATAACAGGCCTAACAGCTGATGGTTACTAAGCGGACCGTGCAGGTCAAAGGTCAAGAGTTCAAATTCCAATGCCTATTATCTCTCTGCAAAAATCAAGGGGTAGCAGAGGCATTATGAAATGCAAGTCTACAGACCACAGAAATCCCAAATCCACAGCTTCCACCACTGCAAGGGATTCTGGGTAAGCTGAGTTGGAAACAATCTCCAACTCAATTATTAAAGAGAGAGTAATCCCCCAAAGAACAGTATTAACTAGGCAAATACCACTTTTGCATCATTAATACAGTGTCTTGAATGGTGGGCTGATGGTGTAGATATCAGTCTGTTCACTCAAAAGTAAGATGCAGGTGAGTGGACCATTTCATCTCACCGTCTTAGGGGGTCATGTACTGAACAAGTGCAGTGGGGAAAAAAGTAGGTAAAACATGAGTAAGGAGCAATTTGCACCATTTGAAACATTCTGCGCCCCTTCCGTTTATTTTTATTTGGCGTGCATTTTTCAAGTTGCGCTAATAAATTGCAATTCTATTTGCGCAAGCTGAAGAGCTTTGCAAATATTTTGTGAAAAATTATTATTTGCGTGTGAAAATTACACCAGCTTTTAGCAAGTATACCTTTCCCACGCATGCTTAAACTCCTTCACTGTGTTAATCTCTACCACTTCCTGCTGGACGACTATTCCATGCATCCACTACCCTCTCAGTAAATAAATACTTTCATAAATCCCTGGCCATCTAGGATAGCCTTGTGCCTATCCCACGAATGCTTAAACTCCTTAATGTATTAATCACTACCCTCTCAGTAAAGTAATACTCCTGATATCACTTTTAAATCTTTGCCCCTCTAATTTAAGACTATGTCCTGTTGTGCTCCATTTTCTTCGTATACTCTCCTCCTTTATGGTGTTGATTCCCTTTATGCATTTAAAGGTTTCGATCACATCCCTTCCGTCTTGTCTTTCTTCCAAGCTATACCTGTTAAGATGCTTTAACCTTTCCTGGTAAGTTATAGAAATTGAAGTCGATCCACCTGGATTTACAAACTACCTGGGTATTTATCCACATGCTTTTCATTTCAAACTTATGCGAGTTGAACCAGTTGTGAAATCTACCATGGTCATGAACTTTGCAAGTGTTGCAGTAATATTTGTTCAGAAATCTCTCTCTCACTGTACAGCACATGAGAACTAGAGCTCTGTGTCCACTTTTACCATCTCCGCTGGAAGGTTTTTTCAGCTACCTACTGCTCTTTATGCAACTATCAAACGGTAGTTAGCAGTCTCAATGCAGCCTGCATCAAACAAAATGTCACAGCGCTCGGAAAAAAAATAAAAAAAAGTCGTCTGGCAAGTTTAAATTTCTTACACATGGCCGCACGAACGCTCCTCCACAGATGGCGGCCAAGTCATGGAGAACGCAGTGTGGAACAGCTTTCTTATTTAGAACATCCATAATATTAAGAGCAAAGCCTCTCACTTCCACTAAAAACCAAAAGGAAAATGTCTGCATCATGTTTCTCCTGCTCTATTATATGATCAGACCTCAGTTAGCTGCATTATATTGTAGCGAAAAGGAAACAGGACAATAGTGCATTCCCTAATTCTCTTCACTGCGGATTCAAAAAGGGGTTTTATTTTCAACCTCAGAAAAGTGCTGGCCATTAAAATAATCATATAAAAAATTCACGGCTTAAAGCTCAACAGTTTAATCTACGGCTGAGCAACAATCTCCAGGATCATGTTCCCAAAACCAGTTCACGAATGGAAGTAGAAATCCCATCTTTATATAGAGAGGAAGGAAGTGTAATATGTGCAGAGTGACCCCATTCAATGCACGTGTGCAAATTAAACACTGAACGCAGGCCTTTTGCTTGTGAAGTCACAGGTGATGTCATAAGCAGAAGACACTGCATTACTGCATTTGCTTGCAATTCTGCTAACACATTGTATACATTATTCTTCATCACTTTCATTTTCTCTACCTTCACAGTATGAGCTACAATCTGTGACGCTGTCCCTTTAAACTCAGGATTTTAGTGGGGGTTTTAATCTGAACGCAATGTCAATTAAAATATCTGCCACAAACTGTAGCCATTACCTAGAAGGTACAATATCTGACACGGATTGCCGTGGACCACAACTCCCATCAGGGTCCTTGACGGTTTAGCCCAGCTGTTTCACCGCTGACAGTTCGGCGCAGCAGTCTGTGACCTGAACTGTCATCGGTGAAACGCAACGCGGCTGTTTCACTACAGCAATGCAAGCGCTGAACTGTCAGCACTTACAGAGTAATCCCCCATAGAGATTAAACCCCCCTAATAAATGACACCCCCCTCCCTAAACCCCAATACGAACACTAACCCCCTAAGCCCTAATACTAACACTAACCCCTAATTCTACCAGGAACACTAAGCTGAACTGTGCATCACGCGAGAGTTTGCGCTGAAACGGCTGCAATGAAGCAGCAGTGAAGAAGTGTCCCCCCCCCCCTCCCATCTTACTCAGATTGGCCTACGAAAAAAATAACAGCTTTAAAGAGACACTATCACCTGAGCATTGTTTGTCCTGTGCATGTAAAGCATAAAAAAGGGTTGTAAATTATCTATACGTTGTATTTGCAAAACTACAAGCAAGTGCCTAAATTTGGAGAAAAATGTGTCTGTGGAGTCGCCTGCTAATGACATCACCTGTGGCACGGTATGCAAATTACAAACTAAAAGAAGTTAATTTAGTTAAATTAGTTAATAATACAGTGCCACAGGTGATGTCATAAGCAGGCGACTCCACAGACGCATGTTAAACACATTTCTCTCCTAATTTCGGCATTTGCTTGCAGCTTTGCGAATACAATGTATAGATCATTTTCAATAATTTTTTTAATTCTCTACCGGCACAGTCACAGTTTGGGCAATACTGTCCCTTAAAGGGGATACTAAAAAGGGAGACGCAGACCCTTTCTGTACAAATAACAACACTGCCAGGGATTCCTGTTAAATAAATAGAAAGAAAAATTGGGCAAAAATTAAAACTGCTTGTGGTTTATACCCAATATGCACAAACGCCTTTTGCTTGAATATTACACAGTAATTAAAGTAGCCAGTAAGAGCTGCAGCATGTCACATATAAGGTGCACAGACCATTCTTCTTCTGCCATTTAACGCATCCTGTATATTTTAAAGGGAAAACAAATCCCTTTTGCTATAAATAGACTGTTGCTATGGAGAAAAGGATAAAGCAGATAACTCCTATGGATCTCGTGGGTATTTTATACATCTCTATATTATATTTGTTGTTTATTTGTTAAGCGGTAGCATGTTCTGCAGCTAGGGTTGCCACTTGGCTAGTGTCCTGGTTTTTTGCAAACTGCTGAAATTTCATAATTTCATCTAAGTCATTTTACTTTTAAGCAATGTAAAATATGCATTGTACAGTACTTTGAAAGCACATTAATATGCATTAATATTTGGAAGATGAACAAATGCAAGTGAGACAATCTAACAATGCAGAGGAAGTCTTATTGTAAACATCCTCAGTGACGCTGGGAAAAACAAGGTATGGGTCCTAGTGTGAGCTGTGAAAGTTGAGTATCCATTATTGAAAAATCCCAAATGATCCGTTATCCCCCACAAAAAATTCCAATCTCACCACAAGTTGAAAATTCCACACACACACCTATCAGAATGCAAGTGCACAACAGTGTATTCAGCATCCGGGACCCTTTAGCTGTGATATAGCTTGTCCGTGCATGCCTAGATTCCCCCCAGCAAAGACACTCATTAGGGTAATACAATGGCATGTGTGCAGGACTGGCTCACCAATGGCACATTGCAAACCTTGCCTCATATCACAGCAAATGTGCATTATTTGCAAAAACTGCAAATAAAGTGTAATAGATGTACTGATGTTGCTATGGCAACAGTTCTGCCTCTCTCTCCAAGTGCACCTTATTGGACATCACTGAATTTCAAGCCCTCTACATATAGAAACATTTACAATACATATACAATAAGCTCGCTAGAACTGTTGCTTTAAAATATTTGTCCCAAAAGGATTTATATAGATGCCTCTAGAGCCTAATCATCTAAATGATAAAAATAATAATAATAATGGCAATACTGAAAATTATAATAAAAATAATAATTTTATAAATGCAAATCCATTCTTGCTTTCTTTTAGCAGATATAGTTTATCCAGCTGTTGTTTACCTATTCTCACTGGGGGTTTTTAGGGAGGGGTAAGCGTTAAGATCAGTGGGACATTAGCTTTGTACCATATAATCATTCTGGACAGATGTGAAATACATTTCACTTTGATGTTGTGCTATAGAGAGAAGTCTCTCTCTCTATCTGTGTGTGTAGTGCAGGGGTCAGCAACCTATAGCCAGCCAGCATTACCGGGCCCGCAGGCCCCAGCCAATGTTAACCGGGCCCGCAGGCCCCAGCCAGCATTACCGGGCCCGCAGGCCCCAGCCAGCGTTACCGGGCCCGCAGGCCCCAGAGAACAACTCTTATAACACTGGGCAGGACCCCCGTTAAAATATCACCATATGCAATTGAAATCAACGTAAGCGGTGACCCAAAAGCAAGGGGAATTTCGTTTGAAAGTGAGTTAAAAGCCTGACATGTGTAGGCAGACATGCATGGTGATTTCATTGTTAAAGGGGAAGTTCCACATACAACATTTTTTTCATATTTTATGTACATCTTACATGATTTTAGTGTGTTTTTAAGGAAAAATATTTAAAAATCCAGGTCTCCTGTAGTTTTAAGTTGCTTTTTTTTTTATTTTTATTTTTTTATTTGGGCCTCTAAACTGAGGGACGTCATTGAGAGCGAGTTTTTGTGCAGTCACTAGTTACTGTGGAATCAGCCTCTCCATGTTGAACTCAGCTGTTTGGCATGGAATGCCAGCAGGTGTAGTTGCAGCCAGCTCTATGTACTGTGATGTAACCCAAGAAAGAGAGCTTGGGGGAAATGGCAGGATTGTTGCCATAGCGACATGTATAAGCAGTTTTTGTTTTTTTTAGGAGATAGGAAGCATGGAGGGAAAAAATTAGAAGACATATATGTTTTTTTTTGGGGGGGGGGGGGGGAGTTTATGTGACGCAGCACATTTCTAATAAGATTTTTTTATATGCTTTTGGTCAGGGACGTCCAAGTTTTTTCGGAAGTGGGTCACATACCCAGAAATGCATGTGTGTGTGTTGGCCCACATCAACCTTTTTTTTTTTTCTTCTGCAATGGTGAAAAATGACTTATCATTAGGGGATTACTAAGGGGGGGTTACTAGGATCGGCATTTGTCAGTGCTGACGGTTAAGCATGTGTGGACCTACTGAGGCTCACTTGTGGCCATCGCCGTTATTTAGATTTTGTGCTGCTCTTGTGCCGACCAAACTCATGCACCCATCAAACCTCATTTGTTGCACTCATTCCTCTCCAGGTTGCACCACTGGTTCGAATAACCATAGCAGATTCACCCACACGCCTTACCACTGAGTAAGATTGCCCCCACATCCCTTTCCACCGCACA
>CM069864.1:17899878-17957378 GCA_036172795.1 Pelodytes ibericus | reverse complement strand
GGACACATAGGAAGTGATGTAATAAGCCTCTAAGGAAGTGAATAAGTGAAACTTCCCTTTAAGTTGACTGCTATCATGATTTGAAATCAGGAAATCCCAAACAAAGAGAAGTGCCTCACTCCCATGCATCATTTCTGAGGTGGAAGAGTATACATCACGCTAAAATATTCCCCAAGCCAAAAAAAACACAATAATAGTCTTCCATCTTAGTGGCTGTATAACCTCCTGGCAGGCAGATATCCAGAAGAAAGACATAGGAGAAAGCATATAATATTATTAATATTAACAACAAAAAATTGTTTAACCCCTTAGTGACATGACCTTTTGACCTTGTCTTTCTCTTGGTGATGAGGGATGTTTTGACATTTCTGTGATGTTTGTGTTTAGCTGTAATTTTCTTCTCTTACATACTGTATCCACACAATTTACGTGTTTTTATCATCACAAGGACTTTCATTCGATACCATTATGTTCATCATATCTTATCATTTACTACAAAAAAGAAAATCATAAAATATGATGAAAAAATAAAAACTTTGACCTAAAAAATAATTTACACAAAAACAATCATTTTAAATAACCCTGTCTAAATAGTTTCTAAATTGTGTCAGAATTGAGTTCAGAAATATGCTTGTTTACATATTTTTATGCATTTTTTATATGGCAAAACTCCAAAATAGTTTTTTTTCCCCTACAGCGACATTTTGACCCCCAACCTGAACCCTCAATTTAACCCTTAATATATTCTAATTTTAATTGCATTGTAACCCTATCCCTTATGCTAACCCTAATTTAATTGTAACCCTAACAACTATTCTAACCCTAACCCTAGATTTTAGCTAATCAAGTTTTCTTTTTTTATTGCAATTTTGCAGACAGCTTCGAGGGGAGTTTCCAAATCCAGGGGATGTTACATTTGCCCAACATCCGGTGGGATGTTAATATATATGATGAAACCACAAAATATATAAAAAGAGAATCAACACAGTAATTAAGGAGAAAATACAATGATCAGCCAGAATATTATGACCACTTTCCTAATACTGTGTAGGCCCACTTCTGACACCAAAACGGCCCTGACCTGTCGAGGAATGGACTCCACTAGACCTCTGTAGGTGTGCTGTGGTATCTAGCATCAAGACACTAGTAGCAGATCCTTAAAGTTGTGAGGTGGGGCCTCCATGGATTGGACTTGTTGGAAAAGTCCAATCCATTGAGATCTGGGCACTATGAGATCTGGGCACCAAGTCAATACCATGAACTCGTTGTGTTCCTCAAACCATTCCTGAACCATTTCTGCTTTGTGGCAGGAAACATTATCCTGCTGAAAGAGGCCAATGCCATCAGGGATCCATATAAGGGTGTACATGGTCTGTAACAATGCTTAGGTAGGTTCTACGTGTCAAATTTACATCCACATGAATGGCAGGACCCAAGGTTTCCCAGCAGAACATTGTAATGCATCACACCGCCTCCGCCGGCTTGCCACCTGTCAGCACAGTTAGGAAGAGAGTATATTTAAAAGAAGAAAAACTACCACAACTAGAGGACATAGTGTTAAATTAGAGGGGCAACGATTTAAAAGTAATATCAGGAAGTATTACTTTACTGAGAGGGTAGTGGATGTATGGAATAGCCTTCCAGCAGAAGTGGTAGAGGTAAACACAGTCAAGGATTTTAAGCATGCGTGGGATAGACACAAGGCTCTCCTAGCTATAAGACCGGGAATGGGGGACTAATAAAAGTACTCCAAAAAAAAATGGGCAGACTAGATGGACCGAATGGTTCTTATCTGCCGACACATTCTATGTTTCTATGTTTCTATGGTCATAATGTTATGGCTGATCGGTGTTTATATTTAGAAGGAGGTAAAATACCAGGACAAGTGTCTTAACCCCCTTCACGACATAGGATGCGCCAGGCACGTCCAGGGAGGAACCTTCTTGCCGGCATAGTATGTGCCTGGCACATTCTTGCAGTTTGATTGGCATATAGCAATCAGACCAAAAACCGACATGGAGTAGTGCCTCGGAACAGAGGCACTCCAGCCATGTCTGCGGAAGCCCCTCCATCACAGCCAATCACTGCAAATTGAATGTGACTTATTAAAGTATGGACAGTTGTCTATGTCCTCCAAAGACCCACCCAACACCCCAGATTTCATTACAATTAGCTAGTTAACCATATGACTATGGTTATGGCTAAAATGTCACTATTGTTATTGCCAAGTTATAGCCTTAAAACTGTTGTAAAAAAAATTGTTTATAAAAAAACATGGGGTGTAGCCAAACTTAAAACAAATATTAGAATCTAGTAGCATTTGTAGATAAAAAATATTTTTTCAAACACATTTTTTCCCGCAAGTATATCATATATTTTTTTTTAAAGTAAATTATATGATCAAAATAATGGTATTAAAGTCATCCTCATGAAAAAAAAATATATATCACAGAGGGTACAACATGGTCAAAAATCTGTTCAAAAAAGGGGTTATAGTTTAAAAGTCAGAAATGATTACTGAGAGAATGGTGGATGCATAGAATAGCCTTTCTGGAGAAGAGGTAGCGATTAATACAGTAAAGGGGACAAGCATATGGCTATCATGAACACAAGCTCTCTTAGTAAGCCCAGGGACCAAGTAATGTCTGAGGGTAGAAATATAGGCAAATAAGATTGGCTGAATGGTTCTTCTATGCCATGTCTCTATGCTTAATATTTCACTTTTGTAATTAATAAAATAATGAGACAGCAATTAATAGAGCCACTTTTTAAAAAGATTTTCTGCAGCATATGCAGGTTTTTATATGGAAAAGTCTCTACAGCCTATTGCAAAAAAAAAATAAAAAAAACGACAACAGCTGCTACTGGGCTGCATCTTCCATTATGCATTGCCTGAGGGATAGAATGGTCAAGGGCTAGTCAAGTTGTAGTCCATAGGTAGCTGAAGGGCCACACTTCTCCCAACCACAGGAAAAAAGCAGCTCAAGCCTTGACAATTTTCCAGACAAAGCAAGTGCCAACAGTTTGTCTGAACCTTCTGGGTTCCCGTCCAAATACATGAAAAAAAAGAACATTGTTTCCACAAGGATGTAAAATTCCATTGAATACAGTGCTTACTGTTCCTATTATTATCTAGGGACAGGTTTAGCTCCTTGATTGTTTAAAATAATGTCATTGTCCCGTCCCCCCCGTCCCTCCCCCCTTTTGGTGGTCCCTGGGGAGGGCTTTGAATAAAGAGAATATTTTCTCTAGCCTTCCATTGAGAAATATCACTGCCTATAATTAGGCATCGGACAGCCACCATTCTCAAAATGTCATCAGGTCTCAGTCCCCAAAATGGAACCTTTGGTGGGCGGACGGCTGTACCCCTGTCAGTCATCTGCCAAGGCAAAAGATACATTACGCTATGTCTCTAAATTGTCAGCTGTCTCCGTGAGCAAATGTGCAAGCTATTCTAAGCATCAAATCCAAACGTCAGCCCCGCTCTAGAAACATTGCAGCCCTGACTTCCAAGCAGCCAAGAGACTCGACTAGGATAATGTGTGATTATTATTTTTTTTTTTTTTTTTTTACTTTTATGCAGAATGATATATAGATTTATAAATAAAATTAAAGAACATACTGATGGAATTGACAAGAAAAATACAAGAAATTCTAGACACAAACTATATTAGCAGATTATTTTACCTTCCCAAAGAATACATTTGAATTGTATTATGACTCGTTTAGAAAATACAGCGAATTAAAAACAGCTATTATTCCACATACTTGACCTAAGATGGCATGATTTTTCAAAAAACTGCTAATAAGTGCAATATACCTATAGTAAATGAACTAAGGTACAGCGCTTAATCAAAACAGCAAATGTGAATAAAAATGTGTAATAAGTGATAATAAATAAATAAGAAAGGAATTACAAACCCCTAATAGAGATTAAAAGATAACCAAATATATAGAAGTGTCCTACCCTTCAGGGTATTGCCAGGCCATGTATAGATAATAAAGTTTATAGGAGGAAAATAACTCCTGCTTTCTAATGAATCTGGTGACGTCACTAGGAAAAAAATAATAATAAAAAATGGACAGCGCTAATCACTCTAAATTAAACAAAAAATGTGAATAAAAATGTGTGGGTAAATGTGTGGGTAAAATGTGCCGTAATTGAATATACTTGCACCGGACAAACCGCTTTACATTTTAATTTTGCTGGTATGGAATTCCATTAAGTTATATTAAGGTGTTAAAACCAGCCACCTGCTAGGCCTCAACCCTCAGTTTCTATTTTAGCTCAGATTACGGTACGCAGAATGACAGAGACAGATGTATATAACCTTTTCGACAATGGAAGAGGATAAAACTCAAGAGTCGCCCATTCATCTCCCCCCCAGCGAGAGAACCAACTCTGAACTGGCCAAATACCAGTAAAAATGGCCCCTTTCAAGCCGCCAGGAATCCACTGCAAAAATTCCTAATAAAAGAGATGATAAAAGCAATACGGACTGTTGCCTCGACTCAGAAATATCTCCAAACTCTGGACGGGATCCGACAGCTGGACAGGAGGGCAAGTCAGTGACGTGAGAAATATTAAAAGCATCTGCTGATCGTTTACATATGATAAGTTTCAATACAAATTACAAACCACAGGCTAAAAATGAAAGATTATAAAAAGGACACTAGTCCAATAATGTTAGTGGGTCCCTGGTGGGCAGTGGGGGCGTCGGCAGGAAGATCTTGGGTTTAATTAATATAAGGTATGGTCAACCTTTGAAATTCAAGCATAGAGGAGTATAAGGCACCATAGGAATCTTGAATTTTGGACTGTGCCCAACAGTCCAAGAGGAAGCTCAACATTATGCAAGAGCAGTCCAAGAACACGCATATGAATCCTGGCATATTATATGTCAATATCCTTGCATATTAAAATGGGAAAAGAATGGCATATTGAGGGGCAAAATCCTGGCATATTAAATGGCAATATCCTGGCATATTGAGCGGCAATATCCTGGCATATTGAGGGGCAATATCCTGGCATATTAAAATGGGAGAAGAATGGCATATTGATGGGCTAAATACTGGCATATATACACACACACACACTTCTCACTGGCATGATATACAAATAATATATATAATTTCAGTGATGATCCGCCCCCTTTGTGGATCACACATGGACGGTATTTCTTTTGTTTGAGGAAAAAGGTGGCAACCCTAATGGTGGGCAAAAACTATTTAGTGGCCCATGGAACAAATTCACCAGCCCACCCACTCATTACCATCAAAGATAGAGACAATTAGACATGCAAGTCAGTTTTAATGACAGATAACGTATAAAGTTTGATAGACAAACAAGACAATTGGATAGAAAGAAGTGAAAAAATTTGGTTCAACATTCAATATTGATGTCCTACTTTATTTAAATTATAAAGAAATCCTCTGTGGACTTACAGGTCAAGATGCCGGTCATTCCTGAAAAAAAACAAAAAATAAACTACTGGTACTTTTACAATCTTCCAATTCATCCCAAGAGCATAAGAAGAAAAACTACCGCTTGAATAAAATCCCTGTTTTTCCATCAGCCACGTCCAGTATTAGTAGATATGTAAATCTATGGGTCTCAATGGGTCACGTGCAAACTGAAAATCCAGAGACAGTGCATTAGTGGTTTGGTAAAGACATCACTGTGATGTTGACAGTAATTAATAGGTCATCTTTAGGAGTTCAAGAGTTCCAATCACCTTTACCAGCACCTGACTGAAGAAATGTTCTGTATTTGAGTTCTGCCAAAGAATTGGACCTGGTCAACATTTCTTGGCAAACGACAAACCCAATACCCAACACTAACCTAATGCTAGGTCAGAGCTAAAAAAAATAAATAAAAAAAAAATAACTTATTATGCAGCTAGTCATAGAAAAATGGCTAAACAGAGAATCATTCGGCCCATCTAGTATGCCCAATATTCTAAATCTAGAACTTTATTAATTTATGCATGTGCCATCCTCTTATCATGGGTCTTGGAGCCCAAATGAGCACTACTGTGCAGCAAATGGATCCTCCATCTTGTCTTCTGAGAGTCCATGCACTAGTGGACCCTCAACAGTCCTGGACTTGGGGATTACCCAGTTGTTTAAAAAAAAAAAAAATGAATATGTATAACACCTGGTGTGGTCCCCTAACAGTTAGGGAACCATACCATGTGTAATGGGTATTCTTATTTTTAAAAAAAACAACAACTGGGTAATCCATAAATCATGGGCCATGGAGGGTCCTTGAGGACAGGATTAAGAATCACTGCACTAGATGTTCTCTTGACGCAGCTACATTTTCCCCCAAACATCAGGAAGATGAAATAAGCTTAAAGTTGGACGTGACTGTTAAACCCAGCTATCCCATTTGCATCAGCATCACTAAAGTCGCAAGCTAGCAAGAGAACACGTTCTCCCACTGAACTGGCCAACTCTGTTAATGTTTGAGGTGGAGGAGACTTTTGGCAGGCTCAGCGGAGATTCAAACGACCTCTGCAGATGCCATTAAATCAACTCCCCGACATAGAGCGTAGCCAAACCAGTTACATCACCAACTGTGTAGGAGAAGGTAAAAAAAAAAAACTGTTATAATGTAAAATGAATCAATTCGCTTAAGGCACAACAAAAACAAGGAAGGAAATGTATATGGATCCCTGTGTCCTGGAGAATTCAAATTCCTGCACTCTACCCAGCCAAACACGCCGAGCAACCATACATATTCATTTTTATAGTTTGGCCAATATTGGTTCACAATAGCAGCAGATTAAAGGACAACTGTAGAAAAAGAAAAAAACTTCTGTTTAATTGAAAAATTGTAACAAGTATAAAATGATTTATAAAGAAAATATTTAATGAAAAACTACAAATAAAGTGCCTTATTGAGCCTTCTTTACTCCATATTGCTCTCTCAGGGGGCAGACATGTTGTTTAGAATCTTGGGTCAGATCTGACCAAAGATTCTAAACAAAATGTCTGCCTCCTAGTGGAGCTAAATAGAGTAAAGATGGCTCAATACGGTACTTTATTTGTTATTCTTTCTTAAAAGCATTTCTAAATAAAAATTAAATTACCGTATTTGCTCGATTATAAGACGAGGTTTTTTTCAGAGCAAATGCTCTGAAAAATCCCCCTCGTCTTATAATCGAGGTCTCTTATAATCTGACCTCAAATTGAGGTCAGATTATAAGACATGGATCCAGGTCCCCAGCAGAGCTGCAGGGGACCTGGATCCCCCTCTTTAGCAGCAGGGGATGTCTGCGCAACGAGCGCAGACTCCCCTGCTTCCGCCCGGCACGACCGCCGGGACTTCTGTGAAGAAGCCGGGTACTTCCGCTTTCGTCACAGAAGTCCCGGCGAGCGTGCCGGGCGGCAGCAGGGGAGTCTGCGCTCATCGCGCAGACATCCTCTGCTGCCCCACTAGCCACCAGGGTAAATCGGGCAGCTGGGGGTTGTCTGCACGATACGTGCAGACATCCTCCATGCTGCCCGACACAGCAGACTATTATGACGGACAGCTGTCCGTCATAATAGACTGCCATGTCGGGCAGCATGGAGGATGTCTGCAAGTATCGTGCAGACATCCCCCGGCTGCCCCCACTAGCCACCAGGGATTGAGGTACAGGTAAGGGGGTGGGGCAGAGAGACAGGGGGAGGGAGTGGGGGAGGGGGGCAGAGAGACAGGGGGGACAGAGCAGGAAGGGGGGCAGAGAGAAACATGTGGGGGGGGAAGAGACAGGTGGGGGGGGAGTGGGGAGTGAGACAAAGCTGGGGGCAAGGGAAAGAGAGAGGCAGCATTGTCACATAAAAAGAAATAAACACAAGAAATGCATTTTTTTTTATATAATATTTTATTAAAAAAGCAATTTACATGTGAATATATACAAGTTTTACTTTTTTCCTATAGGGTAGTCTTATATTCAGGCTTTTAGTTTTTTTCCTAAAGGAATATCCAAAGTTTGGGGGGTCGACTTATAATCAGGGTCGTCTTATAATCGAGCAAATACGGTAAACACAACTTCATTTTTTTTTTTTAGACAGTTTTATTTAATCTTTATTTATTACGTTTTTATGCTTTAGGTAACATAAAATTAACACATTGGTGTATACAGTTTTAACTACTTTTTGGGCTTAACGCTGTGAAGGTGTTCAGATTTGTATTTTTGAATTTTTTTGTTATGTGCAAACTGGATGAGACAACTGGTTCTTATCTGCTGTCACTTTCTATATGTCTCATATTATTTTAAACAGACTCCAAAAAAAAAGGGAATGGAATTATTTCCCATAAACGGTGTCAGGCCACTGATCGAAAGAGATTTAAAGATTGTTGTGTAGGAGACACGATCCCTACAGTAAGTCCTATCCTCTATAGAGATTACACAATCCTGGCTCATTAGAATAACATGTGAAGGCGTATGCTGCGGTATAGCATGGTCTCTCTGTTTACATGCACCTTGTATGGCCTATAATCCTGACCTCCTCCTGCCTGACGTGTTCAATCCTGAGGCTTTCTGTTTATTATTGGAAACATCTGTGGCTAAGAAAGTCAGTATCAGTGAGATTGGTGTACAGTGAAGGATGCCTCAGAGCCCGTGTTTAAAAAAAAAAAAAAAAGCTCCATCCTTGTGCCAGAGATCTAAAATGGAACAATCAGCAGAAACATTGATTGAGCCACTTCAAGAACTTTTCACCACATTGTGTTAATAAATTAAAATACTTACTCTTCATAAAAAAAATAAAAAAAAGTTTGACTAGCATAATATTCCTTTACATGGGAACAGTTTTTCATATTTAATCCAAATATTATTGAAAAATGTGTTATTTGTTTTTATTTCCATTCATTCCAGTTCTTCCATTATTGCAACATAGAAACATATTGAAGCCCCCCCCTCCCCCCCTCCAAGATGCCCCTCCCACCACTAGCCAATGCACCCCTAGAACACTCCCTGGTGTTTTGTGGGGCAGGTGCTCGGGCTGCCTGTGAGGAGGAGCCAGGACCCATGCATTTGCTCTGAAAAAAACAAAAACTCATCTTATATTTGAGAAAATACAGGTTTTCCTTTATCCACCAGGCCTGGACACTACTGTAACATGGACTGGATTGATTGGGAGACTATTCTGCAACTTCTGTTCAGTTGGACACTGCAGGTCATGGGAAAGATTTTAGTTTTAGGATTTTCCCAGATTGTAAGAGAGTCATTAAAAGATCACTGGCCCCTCAGTGCAGCATTTCTGTATTTATTATCCTTTGATATTTTGATTTATGCTCTTACAACAATCTACAGAGGAATGGAACTAACTTTATTCTGTTATGTTATCTTGGCATATTTCAATATATAACAAGGGGTTAACCAGTGGTGTATCTTGGTTTTGTGCTGCCCTAGGCAGACAAAATTCGGGCAAACTCCCACCCACATTGCATACACACTAAATGCCCCATTACATGACCCCACCATGTCCATTACATGCCCCATCACCCACATTGCATACACACTAAATGCCCCATTACATGACCCCACCATGTCCATTACATGCCCCATCACCCACATTGCATACACACTAAATGCCCCATCACCCCCATTACATACCCCCACCACGTCCATTACATGCCCCCATCACCCCGATTAATTGGAAGGAGCTAAAGCTTGCTGAACGGTGGGGGAGGGAGTGAAAAGGTTTGAAGCACCAGAAGTGTTCTTTAACACCCTCTGGCAAAGTGCCGCTCTAGGAGAGTGCCTTGTAGAAGATACACTACTGGGGTTAACTCTCTGACATTATCCCCCCCGCCAGAAACTGATTTTCTACCTCTCACTTATTTCTTGAGCAGCCCGAACAAAGAAAAAAAATGGCGATATTTGACGATAATTTGGAGGGTCACAGATGCACATCTAAGATCCGTCTACGGATAAGTGTCGCCATACTTTGTTAACAATAGGAGTGCGTGACTGGGCTTTGCATTTTAAAGGGTTAAATGTTACAGCAGGAAAGCGTATTTTAGTGAACATGCATCTTAGGCCAGTATTCATAATGCGATCTCTAGGGTGAAAGGCAAGTACATTTTTCACACCTTGTTCATTTCTCCTAGCCAGTGTAAGGACTGTAGAGATTTGGATATTCCTGCTCCAAATTCTGAACACGCAGTAAGGTCACTGGAAGAAAATATTAAGCAATCACAAAGTGATGTCATCGGTTTTTACTTTCCTTAAAAAATGCACGGGATGGCCTTTATTTTTTTTAGTGGCGCCAGGAGCTGAACGTGTATTTATCTAAAGCAATATGCGTATCCGTGGTTTAGAAGACTCAGCAGTCTTGCTAGACACTCAATGTTGTGACATTTGCAGGTTTCTCTTGCTGCTCTCAAGATGCCACACTCAGCACGATGATGTCATAATGCAGACCGGTAAGGTTTTGAGCAGTGTAAGCCACACGTCCAGACTGCATCATGGGCGATCGAGGATGCTCGGTCAATGAGTGGCTCCGTCCTTATTGAACGTGTCCCTGATCTGCTCAGAAAAGTTATTTCAAAACCTACATTAAATAAAGTTTTTTGGTCCCTGGCCAAGTCTTCTCAGAGACTATGACCTTTTCTCAACGACGATGCTTTGGTCCATATTCAGCTAGTGGTAAAATGTGTACCATGTTATATATTAAAAGATTCGGAGCTCTGTTTAACAGATTTAGAGGGTCATTTACTAGAATCCCAAATATTAGGCTGAAATTGGAACTCCTTTCAAAGCAAGTGTGAACACTCACTACTCAAAGATTGTCCCAGATATCATATCTTAGCAAATGTATTCAGCCAGAAAAATGCCCAATATTAGTTTCAGTTGTGTTCCCCTATACTGGAGCTTCTACATTATTAAGATCTTACTTTGTGTCGGACACTGAGGTCTCTTGGACAGTCCTGCTACGGAGATAGGTTACAATGTGAAGGTACATGCTGCTAGTATATAAAATATATGCATAGAAGATTATTCTATGTGTATGATCTTTGGTCAGTACTCCTGGACATTTTATGTAGCAGTGTCCTAGGTTACAAGGGACTTTTCCAAAGTGGAGACCTAAATCAAGTTAAAATTACTACACCGTTAAGCTTATATATTGGGTGTACTAAGACTGACCCATGTATTAGAGACTGGACCCTAATTAACGTGGTGTAAATTAGAGACATGCAATTGGAAGCAGCTAGAGCCAATGGCTACTGTGCTTCAAGACATCTTCATAAATTATAGAAGTCTACGTCTGGGCAGTTCCTGAAATTAAAAACTTAACTCAGATTTTCATTCACCTCCAAATAGAGGAAATTGAATACATATTTATTTGAAAATATTACAAGGTATAAATAAACCAAGGGTATAAAATGAATTATTTATCAATAGACAATGGTCTGCTCACTCTATTAAGTGGTTATTTTTCATTTCACTTTAAAGTCCATATTATGATATAATTTCCAGTTTCTATTACGTTAGTGAGCATGCTGGAACAATTATCTGGTATAAACCATTCGATCCTAAATTAATACAACAAGATTCATTTGATGTTCTGGGCATGTCCGTTATATTGGACCAGAAGCACTGGAGCTAGCTAGCTCTGGGTAAAAATGGGCCAATTCCTGTATAACGAGACAATGTGAGTCTGGTTGTAATCAGGGAATGCTTTAGATATAGGCAAGGGAGAAAGAAATAGGATCTGATTTGCCAACTAGCACCATGTGACAATGTGGTACTACCAAACTACCAATCACAATGTTTCACTAACTCCATAAGGGACTTGCAACCAAACTACCTGTTTAGGAATAAAAAAGGGTCCACCCAGTGGAATTAGCCCCCACATCTTCTAAACCACTTCTTTCACGGATGGCAGAAACAAAGCAACAAAAAAAAAAAAATGAAAAGAAGTAGAAAATGCATGTTTTGTTATCTAACCATAAATAATAAACTGAAACACATCCTTATTTGGTGCAGTAGCGGAGTTTAGTTTTGTATATAACCGTGTTCACGTGTTTTCGGAATCAAAGTTGTAAATGGCACATTATTATTGTCTTTCTCTGTACTTGTAGAAGAACAGTACATGCTTCTTGTACCATAACGTCTTAACTAGCAGGACAGGTCTGCTTCACAATGCCCTGGAGGCATCATAGGACGTTAATTGGAATCTGAAAGAAGGTTCTGAGGGGGAACCTTGCAAAATACTGGGGGGGGGGGGGGGGGACTGATTTAGACTTGGATTTGAGCTATACACACACACACACACACACACACACACACACACACACAGTTGTGATCATTACTTTAAATAAAATCTTGCCTCATTTCACTGGCACAAAATGCAGCTGCCATTGCCACTCAAAGGACAGTTATATCTATACTAAATATAAAAAGATACAGGACAGCAAGGGATCTAAAAAAATAAAGAGCTCTTAATGCACTTAAAGGGACAATACTCCACACACAAAAAAACTACATGTTTTTGGAAATGTGTTTGCGGATACTAGCAGTGGTGCCACCTCGAAAACAGATAGTGGTGTTTGTTATACAAGGACAAAGTCAGTGCTACACAGCAGAGAACACTGCTACAAGGTCCGTCTTCACAAACCCAGGGGATTTAAATAAGATGGCTTCCATTCAGAAATGGGAACCAAAGTCAGTTTGATTTCGCCAGCATCTCAAGCACTGTGATGGGCAAGCTGTGTCTGTACTGAGGATTGCAACGTTTTGCCTGTTTGTAATTGGGAAGCAAATAAAAAATTAAAAAATACATGAATGGCTGTCCATTCGGGGGGGTTTGCATGCACCGGTTATCATAATGCTTAGTGTTCAAGTGAACTGACATGTGAACTGCAAAAACCAGGCATTAATAGCCAAACTGGAAAACTTCTCCAACTTGCCTTATCTTTCCTACTCCGTGTCAAATACCTGATGTTTGCAGTTCCTGTGTGAATTCGCCACAGTTCACGTGTTAGTGAATAGGCCCCGATGTTTTGTACACATCTCACTGCAAGGAACCAAAAAGCAACTTGCAAGTAAAAAAAAAAAAATATTCTTTAAACTATACATTCGCTAGTGAACAGTTGAATCTAATATACATTTGTTCCCACAATTATAAAATCATTTCTGCTTTTAAAAATTGGTATTTATTGTACAACCAGCCTCACACCAGTGGCTCTACTCCATATAGAGAGAATTACAGGTGATGGAGTCAGGAAATTCAAAAGTAAGGCTAAAATAGCAGAGTTGGAAAAATTCTCCCATATATTGGTGAGTTTTTCCAACTCGGCTACATTGGCTTTAAGCTTGAAATTCCCATCTCAATTCTCTCTTTATTGAGTAGACCATCAGATACTGCTTTAATAATGACAGCAACACACAGGCTTTTAATACATTAATATACCAGGTTGCGCTTAGATAGTGGATAATAAGAATATATAGTGTATCAGGCGACAGAGCAGCCTATACTGTGATCTCTGGTAACAAGTTTACTATTCAGAGAATACAATAGAACTTTGCTCCAGAAATTATGTCTATACCCAACTCTCACTGTCTTTTATGATCATTTTATGTGTAACAAGGCTAGTATTACGTGAATAATTTTGTTATTACTGTTAATTTATAAGTTTGGAAATAATTGGGGTTCTACTTTGGACAACATGGCCCTTTGTATTTAGTTGGCCCTAGGCCACAGCATCTCCAGTCCATGGCACAAGGAGGATTATGGGTTATAGGTTCATAGGGCTGTCACATGACAGCAGAATTTGGCTTTGCAGCATTACACAGCCAGAAAAATAAAATAATAAATACCACTTGAAAAATGAGATATTTACTTATGAAATATCCTCAAATGGTCACGTTTTACGCCTCTTGGTGAATCAGAGTACCAGGGTGGAGAAGACATTCTTTAAGACCCTTTTAGGATTCTCTAGGGTCTTCTACACCCTTATTGTTTGTGACTCACTTATAAAATGATATCCACACACCCTCACAACCGACAGGCCAAGGAGCAGACGTCAGACCATGCTCAGATGGTGATGTCTGTCTTAAGGTTGCTTGAAGATAAGAGTGGGGGTTTCGAAGGCTTGAAATCCCCACATTACCACACCCAGTAACCCTACTTTGGAACAAAACTCATTTATATATTTCTTGAGGGATCCTTAATAAAGTGTGCTAACTTAATGTGCATCCACAGGAGCAGAAGACCTGTGGATGAGAGGAAATTATATTGATGGCCATCTTGGCCAACTGGAATGAAGTTTGGCTCTTTGAGCAATATTATTATTTTATAGCTTATGTACTTGTGTATGTCTATAGATCCTAGGCATCTAACTGTGGCCCACAGCTACCACTGAACTACAAATCCCCAAATTTCACAGCATGGATCATGGTAACAAGGGATCATGGTAGTTACTTTTCAGAGAGGGCCACATTTGAAACCCAAAAAACTGGATAAAAAAAAAAAAAAAAAGTCTCTCTGAAAACTGTGCATTTAGCTTAATACCATCTTCCAAAATGGGCATTAAAAGCATTTGACCTTAGTAATCAGGAAACCCCAACTGTACCCATCAAGTACCGTTTTAATGAAGATGGCAGAGGGATTACCTCCATCTTTCACAGGTGAGAGAGCAATGAATGGGGGTAAATGCAAGAGGTTCAATCAATCAGTATGCAGAGCCCCCATCACAGGAGAATATATAATATACCCAGGGGTAATTACAAGCTGGGTGATGCCAGACTACTGATAGAGAGACAGGGGTAGAGGTAGAGCCAGGGGTAGAGGTAGAGCTAGGGGTAGCAGGGGTAGAAGTAGAGCCAGGGGTGGCAGGGGTAGAAGTAGAGCCAGGGGTGGCAGGGGAAGAGGTAGAGCCAGGGGTGGAGGTAGAGCCAGGGGTGGAGGTAGAGCCAGGGGTGGAGGTAGAGCCAGGGGTGGAGGTAGAGCCAGGGGTGGAGGTAGAGCCAGGGGTGGAGGTAGAGCCAGGGGTGGCAGGGGTAGAGGTAGAGCCAGGGGTGGCAGGGGTAGAGGTAGAGCCAGGGGTGGCAGGGGTTGAGGTAGAGCCAGGGGTGGCAGGGGTAGAGGTAGAGCCAGGGGTGGCAGGGGTAGAGGTAGAGCCAGGGGTGGCAGGGGTAGAGGTAGAGCCAGGGGTGGCAGGGGTAGAGGTAGAGCCAGGGGTGGCAGGGGTAGAGGTAGAGCCAGGGGTGGCAGGGGTAGAGGTAGAGCCAGGGGTGGCAGGGGTAGAGGTGGAGACAGGGGTGGCAGTGGTAGAGGTGGAGACAGGGGTGGCAGTGGTAGAGGTGGAGACAGGGGTGGCATGGGTAGAGGTGGAGACAGGGGTGGCAGTGGTAGAGGTGGAGACAGGGGTGGCAGTGGTAGAGGTGGAGACAGGGGTGGCAGTGGTAGAGGTGGAGACAGGGGTGGCAGTGGTAGAGGTGGAGACAGGGGTGGCAGTGGTAGAGGTGGAGACAGGGGTAGAGGTTAAAGGACATCCTTGCTCTGAATGACAAGATCCAGGGAGAGGTTCTCAAAGGCCTTCAGTATAACACCACGTGTGTCTCCCAATGCAAGGATAAGTCCAGAGTCAAGTGACATAAAACCTTTTATTTAAACTAATTAGTGTGTAAATAAATGTACACACACACACCAATTTGAAGAAATACAAATAATGGCACAATGATAGTCCATGACTCTCTTGAATCCTATATATTTTAAATGGCAGTAATGCTTTTTACAGATACAGTCACTACGGAGAGGGTTAAAGGACATTAAATCATAGTACAATCCATCTGTTGCACAGTGAGAGGATCTAATGAGGGAAGGATGCAACCATTCTCCTTACTGGCTCTAGTTCCTTCCAGTAGGATAGCATCCCTTACAGCATCACACAGGTTAAAAATAGAGTCATCCCTCTCAAATATCTTCCACCCCATAAATCTCCGCCCTTCCCTCCAAATGATCCATTTCACCTAAACCATCTGTGACCTCTGGTGCAGTGCTGCTGCTCCTCCAATGTACCCCTCCTCACCCACAGAGATCAGTGTACTTCCCCATACCTATAGATATTCAGTGGATTAGCCATAGGAAGCATTGATCTCCATATAGATCAATGCACTGCCCTAAATACATAGAGATCAATACATACCCCATATCTCAGTACCCCCCATCTATAGACAGTCATCAATACCCCACATCTACACGAAATTATCACCCCCACATCTACAGTCATCCATACCCCACATCTATAGACAGTAATATACAGCACATCTACAGTCATCAATATCCCACCATCTTCAGTAATCATTGCATTCCCCTCTACAAAGATTTCCCTGCAGCCATTGGAAAAGCTAGATTCCTATTGCCCAAATAGAGACCAATGCATTCCCCTACAGCACACAGAAAACAGTAAATACCCCAGATCCTATTTCTACAGATATCAAGGCATCCCCCTTAACGATCAATACTTTCCACCAATGCCTTGGAGACCAGTACACATCCCAGAAACCATAGAGATCCATGTACTTTCCCAAGATCACAGACATCAATGCATTCCATATATAACTATACCCATAAAGGGTTTTCCCCTATAGCCAGAGACACAATTGTGTTCCACATACATGCACCTATAAAGATCACTGAATTGCCCCATACACACAGAGCTCACTGCAATGGGTGAACCCCAACTACATGTGGGGGGGAAACAGGATCACCTCATATAGAAATAATAATAATATAGAATACATAATGTGGTATTTGCAGCAATAAGTGGTTCATTATATTATATGTTGCAGAACTTGGCTGTCAAGGGTTCAGTGCAGATGATAACTGCATGCAGTGTAACAGGCCAGCTGCTACTTTATTATTTATACAGCAGAGCTTGCCATATAAACATATATTGTAACAGCAGGGATCAGATAGACCTCATCCTCTAAATCCCAATTACAGTGGCAGTGGGAGGGTTAAAACTCCATGGGGCTAATACAGAACCCTATATCAAAACACACAAGACTTTACATGTATCCCCTCTACAGGACCTGGTCATCCCTCCTCTAGAAGCCTAAAATCAGTCTATACTGTGAAAATCCTTCTATAGGGTAATCATTCCTAAATCAGAGCAAAGCAAATGAATGAAATCACATCCTGTGCCAGACCCCATCTCTAACAACCTATGGACTAGCAATGGCTGTGCAGATTACTGCTAATCCCAATGTATGCACATCAGAGGAAGGTTCCTCGTCACCCTGGCAGGCTTATGGAATACAATGGTTGGCTATAGGGATCTAGGACCCCCCACTGTATGATCTGACGTCCCCTATAGATTGAATGACATCAGATCTCTATAAGCAGCGCATTTCACATTAAGAACCGGATTGTGATCTTGGCATTAAACGTCACTAATCCTTAGGATCCCCGGGTAGGGAGAGGGGCACGCTGCAGTTTGTCCGCAGAGCTTGCGCTCTATACCAGCCCGGGGCTGCATGCTGCAGAACACACCGTCACTGTCAGCAGCAGCCAGGCTGCCAGTCTCCCCCTCCCCTGTATCATGACAGCCTTACCTTCTCCTGTGCCCTGGTCAGCTTCTTCTGTACATTGCTGGCTATTTTCCCTGCAGAGACCCCCTTGCTACCCAGCTCAGCCATCTTGCCTTCCCTTTAACTATAGTTAAAATAATCAGATCAGAGAAGGGGGAGAAAAAAAAACCCTTTTGGCAGAAACAATGGATATAACCCCCCCCCCCCTCCTTCTGACAGGCCAGGGAGGGTTGGCCCAACCTTTTAAAGAGACAGTGCGTATATCAAGCGATACACTCCTTAAAGGGGCAGAGCAATCTCCTGGGCAGGCAGGGGGATGTGACAGTGACACATGCAGGATTCTTCAGGGAGCCTGGACTCTTCTAGATGTCTAACCCTTTAATGGAAAACATACAGGCAGAGGCTTTATTACTTTATTGCAATTAGTGTGTATCCTGTTTATTGCACTGTAATATATGATATGGTGTCACTTTATATATATATATTTACTTACCATATATATAATATATTAATGCAGACATATATATATATATATATATATATATATATATATATATATATATATATATATATATACACATATAAATGCAAAGGAAATGATGGTAGATTAAATAAAAAGTATTGTCTGACTTTCTTTCCCACCTGCTGTAAATCCTCAAACATTATTTGGTCTGTGTTTTATCCATGGTTAACTCAAAGCATGCTGAAACACCTTCCTCTGTAACACTTTCTGCTGGAAGGCTTCTCCATGCATTCACTACCTCACTTTTTGTGAAGCAATACTTTCTTAGCCCACCCACTCTTAGGTTTTTTTTCCTACTTTTTCGTTTTTTCCCTACTATTCCTCCTTCCTTGAAATACTCGTGTGGCCTATGTTTTTTTTAATATTATTATTATACATTATTGTTCTAATTTAATTCTGTAGTCCAATCCACATTCAGTAGTGATACAAATAACATGAACATTTCTCAGATAAGGTTCAGAATAAGATTCAGTAGTGATAAATAACATGGACATTTCTCCGATTTGGAGATGGTTGAAGATTTTTGTCTCTACCCATGTAGATGTTAGACAAGTGTGATATGTAAGCTCTTTGGTCAAATATAATACTAATGATTTTAGGTAGTAGTATGCACTCAGTATGAATAATTACCAATACAATATAATTTTGCGGGATGTGTTACTTTTAACACTATAATTATTTTTAAAATGTCCAATACATATAATTATTGAATCCAAGTGCTTACAATCAATTAGCCCATGGATATGTGTGTGTGTGTGTGTGTATGTATGTGTGTGTGTGTGTGTGTGTGTATGTATGTGTGTATGGATGGATGGATGTATAAGAGTCACCAATGGAAGTGTGTGTATAAGAGTCACCAATGGAAAATGAATGAATGAGATTAGGATGGAGTATTTTAGTTTGTTTTTCTATTTTCCTTTTTTTCTATCCTTTAAATTGGAGTCATCAGAAATAAAAATGGAACTCCCAGACAGTTACACAATAGACACTAAAACCCTCAGCTAAAATAGTCTGGTTTCGTTTACAGAAAGCAGCTGTACATTTTCTATCTTTATAACCTTCCCAGTCATGATTAACAGGCAGAAACCTTTACAGGAGAGTTTTAACTCCTTTCCCACCATGCTTCAGCCCCTTAGATAACAATACATATTAACCCTTACAGAGAAAGTTGAGGGTTTCTTAACTCAATGGAGTCATTTTTGGCACCTAGAAACCAGTCACTTATTATAAATAGCACTTAAATGTGTCTTCATCCTGTTACGGGTCTGTCAGTGTCACTATTTCTAGGATGGGTGACAATAGATGACAAACATCCCTCTTTTGGGTTAACTCAAGGAAAGATTTAGCTAAACCTGTCAAGACACGAGACTAAAAGGAATACAACATTATAATCAAGTATTTTGTAATAATATTTTCACATTTAAAAGTATTCTCACATGTGCCCGAGTAATTTTTATTTCTTTGTAGGTAATGGTTTGAGAATCAAATCAGTTATATTGATGATCTCCAGACTGGAATTAGTCTCATTCGGGTTCATTTAGCAAACCAGGATGAGCTTACTGTCACTTTAAAGGGCCTGTTTACTACAGATGAACTGACAAGGGAACTGCAGAAACCAGACAATCATAGCAGAGCTGAAAAAAAAAAATCTATCTTTCCAGCTCAGCTATTAACACCCTCAACCATATAGGCATTAATATTTATTTAGTGCTTGTTAATCCAAGAAAAGTCGGATTGCCATGTCTTGTCAAGAAGGAATTTTTTCCCCATTTATTGAAAGCAGAATTCTAAGTTGCTGAAATAAGGGGGGTGGGAGATCCCCTTCTTTTGGATCCACAGCGGTAAGCAAGGAACAGGAAAAGGGTTGAACGTAAAGGTGATGGACATAAAATACTATGTACTAAACAAGTGCAGTGGGAAAAAAGTAGGTAAAACATGAGTAAGGAGAAACTTGTGAATATTTGTAACATTTTGCGCTTTTTTTCTCCTCAATTTGCGCCTCTTCGGTTTATTTTTATGTCGTCTGCATTTTTCCTGTTGCGCTAATATATTGCGAGTATATTTGCGCGCGCTAATGACTTTCGCGGATATTTTGTAAAAAATAATTCTTATTTTGCGTTTACACCAGCTTTTAGCGAGTGCTATCAAAAGAGGTGGAAAAAATATTCGCAAAATATTTGCCTGTTTTTATTCGCAATTTGCTCATATTTATTGTGCGTGTGTTGCATGTCTAGTACACTGCAAAAGGAGCAAAGCGCAAAAATAGCTTTGCACATAAAATATATTTGCGTTTTTTTAGTTCATGCCCCTCTTTGTGACCAATTTTGCATGGTCTCTCACTGCAGGAGTACTGAGAGAAACCCCCCAGGATTGACCCAAGTCACAAGGACCGACTGAAGGTCGCAAAATGATGTCATCAAAATGGACCTGCGGCTGATTAGTTCTAAGAGTCCAGGTGGGAAAAAGCAATATTTATCTCATAGAGCAATGATGTTCAATTGACAGCTAACTGGCTAGAGGTGGCACTCAAGGGTTTTTGTGCAGCCCACCACTGCCATATTCTCTATTTTATTATCTCCTAAAATGTAATATAATAATATCCACGGCCCTCATTCCAAGACTATGCATCTCTCAGATATTGCTCTAGAGCGAACCTATGGCTTGGGTGCCACCTGGGGCACTCAGGAACCTCAGAGATGGCACTTGGCATTTGAGTGCATTGTCACCATCATCATACAAGTAGAGCACATGGGGGGGCACTGAGATTGGGCAACAAAAGCAAAGGGAACAATAACAGAGACAAGGGGAAACTAAAACGAGCAGAGTCTGCAATGGAAATGGGAGCGGGCAGCATAATGTCAGGGAAAATGGCATCTTTAACTTGGTATCCTGCAGGACAATGAGCACTAGGGCTTAAATATACTGCTCTAGAGTATACTCCACTGCTCACATGGAATGGGCATCATGGGAGATAAGTCCTGCTGTTATTACAGGGATATCCATGAGACACTGTAGGATCTGGGAATGAGGGTTGTGTGGAGAAAGGAGAATCCAAAGGAAAGCAAGGCCCGAAAAGAGGGCACAAGGTAAAAAAAATAAGCCTGGGAATAAGGACCGAAAAAGAAGAATCGCGTGAAGTGGCAAACAACGGAGTGAAAAAGGGGGCCAAAGGGAAGGATACATTATTAGGGGCGGCACTGGAGATGTCTGAAGCTGTGTTTGTTACAGTAAAGTACAAAGGATGGGCTGCACAGAAGGAATGATCTTGGCAAGGAACAGAGGCAGCTGTCAGAAGCGTAGGAACATTTTAAAGGTCTGCTGAGGTCTGGAAAAAAACCTCTATGAAGAGCATGGTGAATACTGGTATGGACAGGAAGCCAGCCAGGCTAAAACAACAGGTGCTGGACCTCCAGTCTGTCATCTCTAGCAGCTGGAGGGGGCTTCTGACGAGAGTCACTCTAACTGCAGTCATGGACTCTAGTGGAGGAGTCAATATCTCAGAAGTATGTGAAGGGGTTAAACCTGGTGACTTTCTCCTGCTAGAAGAACCATCCAGGTCTGCCCCTATACAATGTATAGTTAGTTTGCCAAGATGAAATGTTCACCTAAACATTACTTTTACTGTGGATGTAGAGAAGAAAAAAATGTTTGAAAATAATCTATACATTGTGTTGGCAGAATTGCAATTAAATTTGTAAATTAGGAGAAAAATGTGTTTTAAATATATCTCCTGTTTATGGCTTCACTGGTGACTTGATATGAAATGTAATTGCTTCTCAGTGAAAACTGTGTGATTTGCATACCGTGTCACAGGTGATGTCATACACTGCAGACACCACACACACATTTAAAACACCTTTTCTCCTAGTTTAGGCATTTGCTTGCAGTTTTGCTAATGCAATGTATAGATCATTTTCAATCATATTTTATTCTGATAAGTGAAAATGATGTCTAGGTGATACAGACCCTTTAACTCAATTATACCTAATTTTTAGTGAATGTCTTCTTTATTAGAGGTGTCCACAGTTTTTCTTATAAATGCTAAAAATGATTATTTGTTTAGCAAATGCAGATTTTTATCTACAGTTTTAAGAGCATATAAAGGTATTTTCCTCATGTCCTCATGGGGGGGCTCAACTGCAAAAAATATATATGTGGGGGGAAAGAGGGAACATTTAAAATTCCAAGTAATGCAGTTCCTGGGAGTTTGGAAGGCCCTTCTTTTTTTCCCCACATAATTATTTTTATTTTCTGTTCTAATTTTGCCCTCAGTGTGGAATTGTTTTTATAATGGCATGTCAAGACACAGCCAGCAGCACTCTGGAAGCTCTAGGGCATATGGTTATATCATGGTGGCCTTTCCTTATCTCAAACAGACATAGTCATTTGGGGCCTAAGTTTGAGGCTGACTGACCAGCTGGTTTGTCCACCATGTTTTCGTGTCCAGTTATTGCAGCTGTGTGGGTAATCATAGCCTATGGCTTGCCCTTGTGCCCTTAAAAGGACTGAAAAGGAAACAAAATGGAGACATTTATTAATATTGCCATAGCCCATAAACCAAGTCACTAACTCAATGGTTTATCCAGTAAACCCTGAGTTGAGTCAACTTGCAGAATTCAAAGGAAATAAGACTGAGATTTTCATATACAAGTAATATTCTAGTATCTCATTAAAAATCTAAATAAATGGCTTACCCACTAAGCAATGAGCTTAGAGTAGCAACAGTTTATAAGTAATATCAGGCAGTATTACTTTACTGCGAGGGTAGTGGATGTATGGAATAGCCTTCCAGCAGAAGTGGTATAGGTTACTACAGTGCTGGAGTTTAAGCATGGGTGGGATAGGTATAAGGCTATCCTAGATATAAGATAAGGCCAGGGACTAATGAAAGCATTACTTTACTGAGAGGGTAGTGGATTTATGGAATAGCCTTCCAGCAGAAGCGGTAGAGGTTACTACAGTGCTGGAGTTTAAGCATGGGTGGGATAGGTATAAGGCTATCCTAGATATAAGATAGGGAACTGGGGACTAATAAAAGTATTACTTTACTGAGAGGGTAGTGGATTTATGGAATAGCCTTCCAGCAGAAGTGGTAGAGGTTACTACAGTGCTGGAGTTTAAGCATGCGTGGGATAGGCACAAGGTTATCTATAGATAAGGTCAGGGGCTGATGAAAGTTTTTAAGGCATAAATTGGGTGGACTATATGGGCTTAATGGTTCTTCTGCCAACATGTTTTATGTTTCTATGCAGTTCCACCTACATAGTCTAAAGATTATTTTCACTATTGGTGAAGTTCTTTATTATCTAAGACATGTACTAATGATGCCCACAATTCTCACCAAGTCTTATTTTTAGTTAATACACCATTAGGCTTACAATGTTGGAGTCTGGTTTTAGATGTTATGGTATTTATATGTTAGGGCATCAAGATTACTAGTCTGGCCAATCAACCTACAAACAGTTTGTATAAAGAAGGAATAAAGAGTCATTCAAAGGGGAGCAATCAGCAGGGACATCCCATCGGTGTCCATAGCAGCTGCTGCACTTTTAGAACTGCTCTGTATATAACTTCCAATAAGTGAAATATTCACACACACTTCAAAGTGTGAAATGAATGTTCATGGTTGTAAATGTTTAATTTATCATAGAGGAGCTGGCCGTGAGACAAATAGCTGCATTCTTGGGATTCCATGAAAGGTGGACAGCGTGGTGGGCGGAGCTAAAATAAGAGAAGGGTGAAGTGGTGGGACATGTAATTCATGTTACAATATACAATATATACAAATGTAAATGGAGAAACTGTATTTATTAACATCCGTATATCCTACTCGTCAGACAGCATCTTCATTAACATTAAACTATAGTGAAAATACCCAGTAAAATTAAAATCCCCCCCCCTTCAAACCTTGGAAGTATTAACCCTTAATTTGCCCAAGACAAATATTCTCTGTAGGAAATTTTTACTCACCTGTGCACAAGGAGGCATTTTCATAATGAACTGTCTAGGAAAAGCTACCGGATTTCCGGTGTATAAGACGACTGGGCATATAAGACGACCCCCAACTTTTCCAGTTAAAATTTAGAGTTTGGGATATACTCGCCGTATAAGACTACCCCTCTTCCAACGAGCATTTTCTCCTACAGTGACATTTACACACACACCCTTACACAGAAAGAGACACACTTACACACACACAGTGACACCAATAGACACTGAGACACACTATTTTGCCCCTCAATATGCCAGTATTTTGCCACTCAATATGCCTTTCTTGTGCCATTTAATTTGCCAATATGCCAGGATTTTGCCCCATCCAACATGCCAGGATTTTGCCCCTCAATATGCAAGGATTTGCCTCTCCAATATGCCAGGATTTTGCCCCTCCAATATGCCAGGATTTTGCCCCTCCAATATGCCAGGATTTTGCCCCTCAATGCCATTTAATATGGCAGGATTTTGCACCTCCAATATGCCAGGATTTTGCCCTCAATATGCCAGGATTTTGCCCCTCTCCCACCCCCTTCCCAGTACTTACCTCGTTGCTGCTCTGCAGGTGCGTTGTGCGCTCCCCTCCAGCCGCGCGGCTTCAATAAAGTTTGTTTTAAAAAAGTTTAAACAAACTTTATTGAAGTTGCGCGGCTGGAGGGGAGCACACAACGCTTCCCTCACAGCTGCGCGCACCTGCAGAGCAGCAACGAGGTAAGTAAAAAGACTACACCCAGCGTATAAGACGACCCCCGACTTTTGGGAAGATTTTCCTGGGTTAAAAAGTGGTCTTATACGCCAGAAAATACAGTACACTAAACGCTAGTATTCTAATATAGAAGCACAAGTGAAATTTCAGTTGTTCCTATTGTGATGATAAACTGGCGTGTACTTTTGATAAGTTATCCTCTGACCGACAGGAAGCAGGCAACCGTCTGGTCAGCGACCGGCTCTCTCTGCTAGCGCAGAAAGACACCCTTGTTTTTGCATGGGTTCAACAGGGGGACCTTCTGCAGACGAAGCGGGATCTATTAAGATGCACGTTGCAAATGCAAAGTTCCTTTAAGAAGAGTATTATCATATTAGTATGATGCAGGGGAGGACTGGTAACTTTGGGACCAGTGGCAAAATTAATTAAGGGGCTTATGGTGCTATTTCATCACAGCGCTTGTTATAGCCAGAGATAGACACAAATACACAGGCTAGAGACAGGAAAGGTACACATACAATTGGATAGAAAAGGAAGACGCAGAGAGACAGAATCATAGAGCAGTGGTATGGCCAAAACACCGTTTTTTTTTCTGGTTTTCCACTTTTATCTCACCTTCTCTACCTGTAAAGGGGAGAGAGAGTCTGTGACAGTGGAGACAGTGAGGCAGTGGCGTCCTGAGGGCGGTGCGGGGGGTGCGGACCGCACCTGGTGACACCACCAGCGGGGGGTGACACCCGTGCTGCCGGCACCCCCTGCATTGCGCTGCTGAACCTTTTTTTTTTTTTTTTTCTGGAAATTATAGGGCGCTTGTGTGTGGCATAATTAAGAGGTGCCTGTGTGAGTGGCATAATTAATTGGGCTCCAAGGTGAGGCATAAATAATGGGGCTCTGGTGTGGCATAATTTATGGGGCTTTGGTGTGGCATAATTTATGGGGCTTTGGTGTGGCATAATTTATGGGGCTCCTGTGTGTGTCATAGTTATGGGGCTCCTGTATGTGGCATAGTTATGGGCTCCTGTGTGTGGCAAAGTTAATGGGCTCCTGCGTGTGACATAATTTGTGGGGCTCCTGTATGTGGCATATTTAATGGGCCATCTGACTGCCATTACTAAGGAATCTGGCATGGTATTGGGGGAAATCCAGGGGGGTGACACCATGAGTTTCCGCACCGGGTGACACCAACCATAGTGACGCCTCTGCAGTGAGGCACTCTCCTCTCACACAGGTGCATACCTATGGGGTCTGTGTGAAGGTCACATTACAGAGCACACCCGTCCTCTACTGATCCCAGTCTGAGCCTCATCCCACCATCTTACCATTCAAGGGACTCTGATCAACCTAAACACTGCTTATACTGGGGACATAAAGAATGGAAAATGCTCTATGTATTCTGCTAGCAGAATTGCAGGAAAATTAGTAAAGTAAGAGAAATAAATCTTTTAAATGTGTCTGTGCTGTGTTTAAAACATATATTAGTTAATTTGCATGTCAAGGAATGGGTGATAAACAGACACATTTAAAACACATATTTCTCATAATGCATGCATTTCCACACAATTCTGTTAACACAATGTATAGATCATTTTACATAATTGTATAACCTCTAAATTCACAGTAATGCAATGTTTAGATTGACAGAGTGCCTTTAAAGATATATATATATATATATGTCCAAAAGTGGAGCACTCAGCCCAAACACAAAATAATAAGAGAAAAATACCTGGGTGCTGTGTTGCTATAATATAACCAGTCCAAAAACATATGCTCCCCGAGGGAAGGCAAATAAAACCACGCACTCACAGGGTTAAATGGATGAAAAAAAGTCGATGTATTAAGAAAGGAGCATAAATTGCATCAAAAAAATCGATGTTTCGGCTCCAACCAGGAGCCATTATCAAGACTGACTCAGTCTTGATAATATTTATATAGTTTATTCATTTAAACAGGTGAACTTACAACTGAACTGCAAAATTCAGGGCAAATTAACCGAGCTGGAATATGTCTCGGCTATCTGGGCCTGGGTTTTCCAATATGGTAGTGAATACGCCAGTTAACCACAATGTACTGCTTACTAAAGAAACCACAGGATTTATTATTAATTCAAAAAAACTGCTCCCTCAGTAATTATTAGCTAAACCCAGCTTACCCGGTGTCTTTATAAAATGTCAATATTATTTTTTATTTTTACCACTACAACTGATACGGCTCGTTGACAAGTGAAAAATAAAGCGGCTATCCCAAAACAATCAGGTGAACAGTTATGTAAAACACTAATTCAGCGAGATCATAAACAACTACAGGTCTGTTATTATAAAGTTATAAGGCACCAACAGAACCACATGTGTATCTGATGATGGACCAGGTTGAGACATGCAGGACATTGCAAGGGTAGAAGGCTGGCAACTGTGGGAGGGGGGGGGGGGGGGCAGGACTATTTAGTTACCTTCGGTTTCATGTTATCAGCCCATATAGATATGGATGTTGGCACACCAGAAAAATAAACAAGTATTATAAGCAAGCCGGTGCCCGAGGGGTAGATGGGCCTGAAAAAAACATCCACTAGTGAAATCATAGGAATCTAGTCACTAAAATTCGACTTTCATTGTGAGATTAAGTCAAATTCGGCATCCGACTTTCACTTAGAGAGAAAAAAAAGTCCCAGGTTCGAATCTTCCCCATTGAAAGTAATGGGAGGTGAGTGATCAAGGCAATTTTTTGAGACCAAGTCAAACTCCGTTGACGAAAGTCGAACTCCAAAGTTGAATTTTTGTGAATAGACCCATTAGAGGTAGATAGAGCACTCAAAGGGTTAAATAACAGTAAAAAAATGTTTAATGTATAGCATAGCAGCAGGCCTGACGGGTTTTTTTTTCCGACCAATTCTTAATCAAAGGTAGTACACCAAACAGTAAGCCTGAAATAAAAGAGAAAGACATGCTAGCAGCGCCAGCTTGAACGCAGGTTTGGTCACCCAGCACATATACAGAAAGCCTTTGTCTAACCCTCTGTCCCCTGCCCGGCGTGGATTCAGTTGCGGACATTGGTGGAGATCCACGGCGGCATTTCTTTCTGCCTTTATTAGATGTGCCTGATTATTTCATGTTATCTTGTGAGTTGTTATAATAAACTTGTGTCTGCGAACGTTGAATCTACAGAGACACACTTCAGTCGTTTATTGTCTATTCACAAGTGGCTGAAACTCGCTACAACAGATAATTCCACCATATCATTACTGTATAAACAGGGGGAAGTATAACAAACTCTCTTTATATTTTGATACATATTTTGTAACCCTTGGGCTGTCTGCCAAACTGTGGTTAAAACATTTGATAGTACTGAACTACTGATACTCTCCATTGTATGCTCAATGCTGCACACTTTCCGTGGCACAGACTCCTGATATCATTTTGCCTTAACCATGAATCAGCTGGTGATAAATTCCCCGCGGGGCCCCTAGAATCGGGGGGCCCCCCTGAACAACTGCCCAGTGTGCACCGTAAGATGCCACTGGTGCAGTAGGAGGATGATCCTGGGAGCCACTGAGAAGCCACAGCTGTGACATAGAAAGAGTTTATCTCTAGTTGGTCAGGATTTCTAATGAAGTTAAAGCTAATTTTAGTGCTTTTGAGGGGGAAGTCTATCCTCCAAATTTGGAATCTTGAGGCTCCCATTGGTCGAGATCAGAAACTGCCTGTTCCTGGGGATGTAAGTGAAGGGGGGGCATGGTGTGTACACCTGACTCTGGCCTGTCATGCATCACGTTCCAAGGCACATTCAGTAATACACAGTGCCAGAGACCTGACACGAGAGGTCAGGGATGGACAATATTACTAGGGCTGGGGTATAAATAGACACTGTACAGTTAAAATTGTGACGTCTACACATAGCCGTCATACAGTTCCCAGTGAAAAGCAGTTCATTGGCATACCGTGCCACAGGTGATGTCATAAACAGGGGACTCCACAGACACATTTTTCTCCTAATTTAGGCATTTGCTTGCAGTTTTTCTAATGAGTCTGTGGAGTCTCCTGTTTATGACATCACCTGTGGCACGGTATGCAAATTACACATTTCCCATTCAAAAGCAGTCCATTTGCATACCGTGCCACAGGTGATGTCATAAGCAGGGGACTCAACAGACACATTTTTCTCCTAATTTAGGCATTTGCTTGCTGTTTTTCTAATACAATGAACAGATCATTTTCAATAATTTTGTATGCTCTACAGTCACAGTAATGTTAGGGGGCAGGGCTGCTTGCTCTGGCTCCCCCCAATGTTTTTTTTAGGGGGCTGGGGGCATTTGAGGTGAAATGATTATTTTTTTGTTCAATCTTCATTTGTTCTTCTTTTTCATTGGTTTCTGTATTAATTTGGGATGAATGGCAAAATAGACAAAAATACAGATTTTAATCTGAAAACTGATGCCCAAGTCTAGGATGGACCACCAATAATAGAAGCACTGGCTCTGCTTTTGACCCTTTCAGTCTGCTGCTGCCAAGGCAGAAATACAACACTGATTTTACCTCAATATAGGGTTTGCATATACATATTAGACTGGCAATATACCTGAAAAAAATACTGATTGGGTTAAAGTTTTATAATTCACCCCATGTTCAGATTTTACTGGCCTACCCAATAAGCTACCTGACGTGCGGCAAAGGTAGAGATTTATTAAAAAGAGAAAAACATAATTTACATTACACAAATAAAGATCCCAGATCTTGAATGGTGGAGCTTTATTCAGATGCAGACAACGTTTCAACTCTCGCAAGTTTTCTTCAAGACTAGAGTTACGTTTTTTCAACAAACTTTCTATAGTGCACACAATTGACCATAGGCCATAGGCCTAAAGGTGCATACTCGGATTGAAAACACTACGGGGGAAGGAGTTAATATTAAGGACCTTGTGGGTGGGGAATAGAAAAGAAATGGGCAAAAGTGGAGTGTTCTTTCCCAGATACCCAGTGGGGCCTTGCAGTTAATGCAGGCAGATAATACTTCTGGAAATACTTTCCTCTCATTCAGTGATGATATTATATCTGTTCAGCTAAACCTCAACGACACATCAGAGAGCTATTGTTTGTAAAAGGCATAAATGGCATGATTTTTCGCTTGCCAAAACCTTCTAAACACCGTAAACAGAGTCCCTGATATCATTTTCTTTGGAACTTTCTTATCTGACATAGCATGGGAGTTTCTTTGAACCGTTGTCATTTGAGGGGGCAGCTATTGTGTGAATATAATGCAGGAAAGAGCAAGGATATAGGAAGGAATATGCACAGAGAGAGGATTGATTCCTCATGTCTGAGACACAGCATTGTAAATCAAGATAATATACAAGAGGCAGGGGAAACAACTTAAAAGCCTTAGAGGGCAGAGTTTGATACAGGCCCAGATGGTATCAGCTAATTTCACAGAATAAGACAGACAAGAAATATCTCTGGCCTTGGAAAAAAAAAGTACATTTTGTGCACAGAATGTCTTTATTTAATTGATAGTCTACGAATGTCATGGAACACAGTGTAAGTTCTGGGTCATTGCCCAAAGACTTCTAGCTTTTAATCAGATGTGTTTTTCAATTTGTTTTATATTACTGAAAACAAGTAAAACTTATATCATTTATTGGCTAGCTGAGAGTTTGATTGCAAGCTCTCAAGACCAAGTTTCTAGGTCCAAGTTGCTAGGACCCAGTGGCGTACTAAGGAGGGGGTGACTAGGGGGGCTCCATGACTTCCAGTGTCATGTGTCACCCCCCATCATTACGCTGCGCACAGCCGCGGCACCTTTTCGGCCCGTCAGGACTTCATGAAGGATGAGAAGGGGGAGGAGTGTTGCGGGCCGCGGCGCATTAATTAAAGGGAGTGTGGATTAATTAAGGGGGGTGTGGATCAATTAAGGGGGGTGGATGAATTAAGGGGGATGGATTAATTAAAAGGGGGTGCAGCGCGGGGAGATTTATTTAAGGGGGTGCTTTTTTATTATGGGGGGGGGGTGCCACACTCAGGGTCCACCCCGGGTGCCAAATGCTTTAGGTACACCCCTGCTAGGACCCGTCCTTAATTCCATTAAAACAAAATCCCTAATAACAAAACATAGTTAACAGCTTTTAAAAAATGGCAAGAAAAACACTGGGCATTGAAGAATGATCCCAGCAGTAAATCAGAGCTACAGAGATCCAACAGATAAAAATCAGTTCGGTCAGAACATCTCTGATCCCTTCCACTCCCTGGTTAGAGGGGGCCACAAAATCATTAGGTTTTGAAAGCGTACAATCAAACGCACAGTGAGCCAATAAATGACCATAAATCTACTTGTTTCCTGTTTTTCCACAACTAATATGGTACTGGTCTTTTAACTATTTTGTATTATTTCAGTGGTAAAAGATAACATTTCAGAGCAGACAAGTATTTGACAAGAGTTGGCTTGGAGCTGGTAGCACAAATAAAGAAACTTAAAATGACATACTTTAAAATATATTTATATATATAAAAAGGTAAGTATCATACTTAAATGCAAAAGATGCACTTTAATGTGACTCCTGCATCTGATTTGTATTTACAGTTGTATTTACATATATAAAATCCATTTTTGTTATGTCTGCAACTGTATTTAAATTGTAATTTTAATTTCATATGATATATTGTTGCATCAGCGACGATGCAAATGCTAAGGTACAGAGACTGATATACAGATATATTGACAGATAAGGTACAGAGACTGATAGACAGATATACTGACAGATAAGGTACAGAGACTGATAGACAGATATACTGACAGATAAGGTACAGAGATTGATAGACAGATATACTGACAGATAAGGTACAGAGACTGATAGACAGATATACTGACAGATAAGATACAGAGTCTGATAGACAGATATACTGACAGATAAGGTACAGAGACTGATAGACAGATATACTGACAGATAAGGTACAGAGATTGATAGACAGATATACTGACAGATAAGATACAGAGATTGATAGACAGATATACTGACAGATAAGATACAGAGACTGATAGACAGATATACTGACAGATAAGATACAGAGACTGATAGACAGATATACTGACAGATAAGGTACAGAGACTGATAAACAGATATACTGACAGATAAGGTACAGAGACTGATAGACAGATATACTGACAGATAAGGTACAGAGATTGATAGACAGATATACTGACAGATAAGGTACAGAGATTGACAAACAGATATACTGACAGATAAGGTACAGAGATTGATACACAGATATACTGACAGATAAGGTACAGAGACTGATAGACAGATATACTGACAGATAAGGTACAGAGACTGATAGACAGATATACTGACAGATAAGGTACAGAGATTGATAGACAGATATACTGACAGATAAGGTACAGAGACTGATAGACAGATATTCTGACAGATAAGGTACAGAGACTGATAGACAGATATACTGACAGATAAGGTACAGAGACTGATAGACAGATATACTGACAGATAAGGTGCAGAGATTGATAGACAGATATACTGACAGATAAGGTACAGAGATTGACAGACAGATATACTGACAGATAAGGTACAGAGACTGATAGACAGATATACTGACAGATAAGGTACAGAGATTGATAGACAGATATACTTCCAGATAAGGTGCAGAGATTGATAGACAGATATACTGACAGATAAGGTACAGAGATTGATAGACAGATATACTGACAGATAAGGTACAGAGATTGATAGACAGACATACTGACAGATAAGGTACAGATATTGATAGACAGATATACTGACAGATAAGGTACAGAGATTGATAGACAGATATACTGACAGATAAGATACAGAGACTGATAGACAGATATAGTGACAGATAAGGTGCAGAGATTGATAGACAGATATACTGACAGATAAGGTACAGAGATTGATAGACAGATATACTGACAGATAAGGTACAGAGATTGATAGACAGATATACTGACAGATAAGGTACATAGACTGATAGACAGATATACTGACAGATAAGATACAGAGACTGATAGACAGATATAGTGACAGATAAGGTGCAGGGATTGATAGACAGATATACTGACAGATAAGGTACAGAGATTGATAGACAGATATACTGACAGATAAGGTACAGAGATTGATAGACAGAGATACTGACAGATAAGGTGCAGAGATTGACAGACAGATATACTGACAGATAAGGTACAGAGATTGATAGACAGATATACTGACAGATAAGGTACAGAGATTGACAGACAGATATACTGACAGATAAGGTACATAGATTGATAGACAGATATACTGACAGATAAGGTACAGAGATTGATAGACAGATATACTGACAGATAAGGTACATAGACTGATAGACAGATATACTGACAGATAAGATACAGAGACTGATAGACAGATATAGTGACAGATAAGGTGCAGGGATTGATAGACAGATATACTGACAGATAAGGTACAGAGATTGATAGACAGATATACTGACAGATAAGGTACAGAGATTGATAGACAGAGATACTGACAGATAAGGTGCAGAGATTGACAGACAGATATACTGACAGATAAGGTACAGAGATTGATAGACAGATATACTGACAGATAAGGTACAGAGATTGACAGACAGATATACTGACAGATAAGGTACATAGATTGACAGACAGATATACTGACAGATAAGGTACAGAGACTGATAGACAGATATACTGACAGATAAGGTACAGGGATTGATAGACAGATATACTGACAGATAAGGTACAGAGACTGATAGACAGATATACTGACAGATAAGGTACAGGGATTGATAGACAGATATACTGACAGATAAGGTACAGAGATTGATAGACAGATATACTGACAGATAAGGTACAGTGATTGATAGACAGATATACTGACAGATAAGGTACAGAGATTGATAGACAGATATACTGACAGATAAGATACAGAGATTGATAGACAGATATACTGACAGATAAGGTACAGAGATTGATAGACAGACAGATATACTGACAGATAAGGTACAGAGATTGACAGGCAGACAAGACAATTATATAGTAAGATCAAAAGAGTTACCAACTGGGGCTTTTCAAAGTGAAAAATGTTGCAGCCTCAGCCCAATGAGAGATATTAGAGACCAGCCCAGAGGGTAACTGGTCTCCTGCCCGCCTTGCTAGCCCTCCCCAATTATTTCAAAATCTATATTGTGGTATATTGTAACACCAACTCCTTGTGTTTAGTAATAGCCTGGGCAGATTTGGAATAAAAATAGTAAAACACGTGTTTTTTAAGAGAAAAACTGTGATTCAGGAAGAGATGTGTATTATGTTGCAATCTTTTCCTGGTAAAGAACTATTTACATTTGTATTGAACACAATGTCTGCAAGAGAAAATGTGAGACAGATTACCAAAGATAAAATGATGAGTAACAATTTGTGTTAGCAGGTCGTAATGGGGCTAAAATTCGGAAACTGGTTTAAAGGGACTCTGTCACCTAAACAGTGTTCACAATGTGAATATAGAAAATACATAATGATGCATCAGAATTGTAAGCAAATGCATATATTAAAAGAAAATATTTTTTAAAGGGAAACTACCACTTACAAAAGATGTAACTAGATAACCTGGTCATTAAAATAAACACATATATAAACCATATGCCACTGTTTTTTATTTTTTTTTTTATGATTGAATTAATTGCATTTAAAAGGAAACATAAAATTAGGTGTTTATCTCCTGGCTCCATTTTGTGAATGTTTCCCATGATTCAACTTCATCCAAAATATTCCAGCCAGTCTCACTTTACAAATATAGCCAAAGCCTGCATGGTGATGTAATAAGATACACCCCTGTTCTCTTACTGGATCCTTTCTATCATAGTGGGCAGGACTAGGTGGCTGTGTACAACTTTTTTTACCTGCCTTCCAACACAAAGAGAGGAGATTGACCTGATCAGACAGGATCATAACCCCACCCCCTTGTGATGTAATAGTTACATTACCCTCCCATTCAATGCAAGTCTATGGTCAGAATTCTGACTTATAGACTGCATTCTGTGTCCCCAGCCCCAAAATGAGATACTAGTGCTGTAAAGTCACTGGGGGGTGGCACCCAAAAACACTATATTTCACAAAATGACAGTGTCTAGTCACACTTGTATAGTAAAATATTTCATAATAAAACCAAGACATATCTGAAATCAACCAATGCAAAATAAAAAAACAAAATAAACCCTTTTCATTTTTTGGTGGGAGCGTCCCTTTCAATGGATACAGTGTCTTCTTTTGATGACATCACCGGTGGCTTTATATGCAAATGACTCATTTCAAAGTAAAGTTCATCATCATATTGATCCACAGGTGATGTCATAAACAGGAGATACCACAAGCACATTTCACACTTTTGTTTCCTACGGATCTAGTCCTCTCACCAATTTAATTGTACATTGCGTAGGAACAAACCTGGTAAGTTTGCTTTGATGGGGA
This sequence comes from Pelodytes ibericus, assembly GCA_036172795.1. NCBI lineage: Eukaryota > Metazoa > Chordata > Amphibia > Anura > Pelodytidae > Pelodytes > Pelodytes ibericus. The sequence goes on along the minus strand of CM069864.1, from coordinate 17,922,151 downwards.
AACTCCGCAGGTTTGTCAATGCACAATGTGTCGATAAATTGGTGAGATGGAATGTTCATCTCACCTCAACTCACCTGCAACTCACCTTTTAGTGAATAGCCACCAGAGTCTCTTTAAATTGAAGAATACACGAGTGTGTCATATTTGGATCGATTCCAGCTATCCCAAGGTATTTTGAATGATTGTTGATAGAAAATACAACCCCACAAGAACGTAAGCTATAGGGCAATGAGATCATCATTGGTTTCCCAAAAAAATATTCAGGGGGTTTTGGAAGATTGAAATCATAAAGAGATGTGATGGGAGTGTGGGGAGCTGTCAGTCCAGGTTACTTCCCAGACAATTCGCAGGGACTGTCCACGGTACATTTCATGCGTTCTGGGTACTTGGAATCTGACAGTGGTGACGCCCGATGTCTGGAGTCAGCACAAGCCATTGTTCTCAAATCTCTGGGATTGTATGAAGCACATGAAATGATGCAGGCTTCAGTGTTATCTTTAATGGACCCATGTATGTTAGCAAACTGTGTTAATATTTAGCTAGATACCAATTGTTCATTTTGTTACTGAAAATATTTTAATAACATTGAAAATAGACACATGAGGAATAAGAAGCATTAGCAGCGTCTTAAGTACCGTATGCCTCCTTCCCCTCGAAAGCGTGGGTTGCGTTGAAGATGTCCACCATTTTTTGTAATGGCTGCCATATCAGACTTGCAGCTAGCAGAGGGGGCAGACCTTCTAAATTTGGGGGCAACATTATTATTGGACACTTGTGAGGCAAGGTTGTGAGAATGGAGCAATGGAAACCAACAGAATGTCCGTGTTGATTGTTCCCCTCATGAGATCATGCTGTTAATTCAAGACATATATATTGCACAGCTTGTATATTGGTCACAGCACGGGGTAAGGCGACCAGTGGTGTATCTTGATTTTGTGCTGCCCTAGGCAGACAAAATCCGGGCACCCCCCTACCCAAGCTGCACACCCACGTTACACACCTAAGACATGCCCCATCATTCAGACTCACATCAAGCTCATACTCCCATCACACACACACTCCCATCACACTCAGTCACACACTCCTACTCCCATCACACTCAGTCACACACTCCTACTCCCATCACACACACTCCGACTCCCATCACACTCAGTCACACACACTGTCTCCCATCACACACACTCTTACTCCCATCACACTCAGTCACACACACTGTCTCCCATCACACACACTCTGACTCCCATCACACACACTCTGACTCCCATCACACTCAGTCACACACACTGTCTCCCATCACACACACTCTGACTCCCATCACACTCAGTCACACACACTGTCTCCCATCACACACACTCTGACTCCCATCAGCACTTACCTTTCCTTGGTGGCTAGTGGCAGGCAGCATGGTCCCTCCATGCTGCCTGTTCGGCTTCCCGGCGATTTTTTTTTTTTTTTCAGCGCCCCCAAAATTTGCCGCCCTAGGCATCCGCCTAGGATGCGTCGCGGTAAATACAGCACTGGGGGCGACCCGTAGGAGGCAAGTCCACACAGAATTTGTGGGTGGAGCTAAATGGAGCTGAGAGGCTGGACTGTAGGGGGCTTGGGTAGCAGCTATGTAAGCGCTGACAGTTCATCCCTGTAAATGACTATTGTAGATGGAAACAGCTTATTTTTAATAGTATTTCAAAAATTAGTATACTGATTAAAGAACCAATAAAACTTCTTTAAGATATAAATCATTATTTGTATTCTTTTCAAGGTCTTGACTGTGTTCCCTATTCATTTCGCAAATCATTTCTACGTGACCCCAAACAGTAATGTATTGTTGGATCTCACTTTGGGCTCCATCACATTAGATTGGTACAATATAAATGAGAGAGAGTAAATCCCCTTCCTCTTGGCAGCTGATCCAAAATGTCATTATTGCCTTACAATCCCATACACCTTCCAAAGCTGTATAAACTCCAGGTATATGTCTAGATAGGGGGCCATGCTTCTCTTTCACTGAAGATTGTGATGCCTAGTCTCTAAACTCAGAATGCGCCCATCTCCTCTAATCTAAATATAGCAATAGCCAAAAATACTGAGTGCTGAGCACGGCAGATTCCTTCTCCCCCGACTTTTAGCAGAGTTTCTGTCCAGTACTTATAATACAGCAGCTAATGCCTTTAGAATACCGGTGACTCTCTTTCTTATAGAGTACCTTGATATGTATTGCAGTCACTGGCTCTCTTCCGTGACTGTCTCTGTTTAAAGGGGGCTTCTGGTTAATATAAAGTAATATAGCAATTGATGATCATTTCCCTTTAACAGCAAGTTTTGCAGCTTTTCCCTAAGATTTGTGTCTGGAGTCTGTAGACCCTGTGTGCAAAGCCGTTTAGTGGAAAGCCCTCTGTGTGAAGTGGAGCCCTGTGAATGAGGTTTTGTACACAGACCTCTGAATGAAGCGGAGCTCTGTGAATGAGGTATTGTGTATAGACCTCTGTATGAAGCAGAGCTCTGTAAATGAGGTATTGTGTACAGACCTCAATGTGCAGTGGAGCTCTGTGAATGAGGTATGGTGTACAGACCTCTGTGTGAACTGGAGCTCTGTGAATGAGGTATTGTGTACAGACCTCTGTGTGAAGTGGAGCTCTGTGAATGAGGTATTGTGTACAGACCTCTGTGTGCAGTGGAGCTCTGGAATGGAGCTTAGTGCACAAAACTCTGAGAAGTTTGGGAAGCTGTGTGCATTGTAGAAGTGTAGGTGTTAACACATGCTGGTCTCTGAGGTCCAAGGGTTATTGTCCTCAGCCGTAGTAAATAGATGATGTATTATTACATGGACTTTCTCCCATCAATCCTACAATGTAAAGGTCCAGAAAATTAGCTGAGTATTAGTTGTTTTGGGGGCAACAGACTCTGGTTTGCAGGGGATAATTCCTTGAATCAAAGGAACAAGGTCTGTGTTAATATTGTAGCTAAAGTAAAACACTGATGTGGTGTTAACATACACATATTGTACCTTTAAGATTACATAGCAGAGGAGAACTATCTGTAAGGCCGCTGGAAAGAGACTAAAAATGATTTATAGTGTGATTTACTCGTTGTCATGAAAAACACTCTAGTGTTCCCAAACCTGAAATACCGCAGATCCCGGAGAGTATGGAAAATATACAGAGAACCGAGAGGATCCTGGATTATATCCAACATGCAACAGAAACAAGGGGTTATCAAGAGAAGACACTAACTTGAGCCAAGATCCTTTTAAAAAAAGAGACACTGACTTCTACACAGTGTATTGCGAACATGCAGCATAAATAAATACTGCATGGACAAAAGTACTGTAACACTTGACCATTACACAGACATTACATAGATTGAAAAAAGACTTGCGTCCATCAAGTTCATCCCTTTTCTTGTTTACCGCTGTGGATCCAAATGAAGGGGGGAAGAAACCCCATTATTTCAGCAATTTAAAATTCTGCTTTCAATGGAGAAACAATTCACTTTCCAAAAGGCAATCAGATTTCTCCTTGGATCAACAAACAGTAAATAAATATTAATGTCTATACTTGTAACGGACTGTCTACTGGATGTAGCTGACCCTCTGTCCATTGTGTGAAATCACCTCCTTAGCCCCGATTACAGCTGAGCAGTCACCCAGCAAGTCTTTCCTGGAACCTTGCTCTTTGTACCCAAATAGCAGACAGGACCACTAGCAGTTAGGTACAGCAAGAATGAACAACCCCTTTATTTGTATAATAACACAGACTTATAAAAAGACATAAACATGACATCACAGATATTAGTATACAATGGGGGGGATGGGACTAAACATAGTTCTCTAACTAACTGGGGCTAGGAATACATTAGACTTTCAGACTGCAAACCAAATAGGAATTACCATACAATGAATAGACACACAGTAAGACACACAATGTACACAACATAAGTTTACCAGTTAATCCAGTTAATCCAGAACAATGGATGTTGGAGTAAACTATCCATTATTATCACTGACACATTATAATCCTTCAGAGTGGTCTACTCACAGAATATAACTAACTAACAATATTAACGTATAGAGTTATGCTACATAAGCCAGGGCCCATAATCTACAGGGAGGTGTTTGGCCCTCAGGCCCCTCCAAGAACCCCAGTCAGACAGGCTGTCAGAATTCACTTTGTGACAATACTAACATGCAAATAAATAAAAAGGCTACTGATGTGAGCGGTAGCTCACACAGCAGTGCACGCGGTCACGTAACGTCGCGCGATGATGTCACGTGACCCCTAGACCCCAGTGATCACGAGACAGACCTTTTTCCCGGGACTGTGGCGCTATTGCCATTTTGCTGGGAGTCTCTGGCTTGCACTGGTTCGGCAAACTTAGAAACGTTTAGTAACAGGTTTCGCACGAACCAGTGTGAACTGGCTGAATCCCACTACTGCCCCTAAGCCCTAATACTAACACTAACCCCTAAGCCCTAATACTAACACTAACCCCTAAGCCCTAATACTAACACTAACCCCTAAGCCCTAATACTAACACTAACCCCTAAGCCCTAATACTAACACTAACCCCTAAGCCCTAATACTAACACTAACCCCTAAGCCCTAATACTAACACTAACCCCTAAGCCCTAATACTAACAATACTCGCCTCGTACGCAATCCGCAATGAACTCTTTGCGATGAACTCCCGCACGATCAACTGGCCACGTTTAAGTAGCAGTGAATCACCATCCCATCCCCACATTGGCTTTACAAAAAATCTGTGGCCACCATTCCTGAAGTAAAAGAATTCCTGAAAAACAAAAATACATCTTGCCAGGACCTGGCTTAGCTCATCAAGTGCCCGTGGGTACACCATCGGGCCCCAGGGCTTTGTCTATCTTAACACCATTCAATGGATTTAACACTATTCTTGTGTCAGCCAATCACATGCTTGCTGTGACTGTTCTGTAAAAAGTAGCATCCGTTGTTTCTTCCTCGATAAAAACATAAGAAAATAAATGATTTAAAATATCTGTTTTCTCACTGACCATGCATCCCATTTCAGATAACAAGCACCCAACATTTTCAACCTTGCTATTTTTTCATTCTCCAATTTAGCTAATTTAATTGCCTTTTTACAGTCGGTGTTGACTTCTTTATAGTTTGCAAATGCCTCTGCTGATCCCTCAGTTTTAGAAAGTTTGAACGCTTCTTTCTTTTTATTTGTTTCCTGATTTACCTTACTAATTTGCCACATTTTAGTTTGCTTCTTTTGTATTTGTTTCCAAAGGGTATATATTTATATGTATATTTTTGTAGTGTTAGATTCCAGGTATTCCCCTTACATTCTGTGGTTTTTAACACAAAAAGAATCCATCCCAGTCAACAAGACCAAGGATTGTGTTAAACTTGCCAAAGCTTAAAAAGTTGGCATTTTTAAAATTCAGTCGTTAAGTGGGACCCCTACCAATTTTCCTTTTTTAATTAATTACAAAGGATACCATGTTATGGTCACTATTCCCTAAATGCTCCCTTACTTGGATGTTAGAGAAAAGCTCCTCCATGTTAGTTATTAGCAGATCCAGGCTTCCCCTCTGGTTGGTGTCTGTACTAGCTGAGACAAAAAGTTGTCATTCAACAAATTGAGAAACTGACTGCTTTTAGTAGAATTAGTAGTGCCATTTTTCCAATCTACTAATGGGTAATTAAAATCCCACATGATTATAGTACACCATGTTTGAGAAGCTTTTTCTATTTTCATTAATAGCTGTGATTCTTGAAGGCCACTGATATTAGGTGGTTTGTAACAAATGCCCACTAGTCATTTCTGTATAGTTCTAACCCCCACTGACCATCTCAAACCACATTAATTCCAAATGATCTCTACAGTCATCATACATATCTTCCAGACAGACCCCTTCGTCTCTTGTGTGATCTAGTTTGTCTAAATAACTTGTAGTCCTCCAAATTGATTGACCAGTCACGTGTGTCATCCCACCATGTTTGTGTTATACCAAGTAAGTCATAGTTTTCAGTTTCTGCACATCGTGCAGACATCCCCCAGCTGACAAATATCCCTGGTGCCCAGTGGAGGCAGCCGGAGGATGTCTGCACGATACTCGCAGACATCCTCTGCTGCTGCCCGGCACTTCTGAACACGACTTCCTCATAGAAGTCGAGGCGGTCGTGCCAGGTGTCAGGGGGGGATGTCTGCACGCATTGTGCAGACATTCTCCGGCTGTTAGCGAGGGGGATCCAGGTCCCCTGCAGCTCTGCTGGGGACCTGGATCCCAGTGTTATAGTCTGACCTCGATTTGAGGTCAGATTATAAGACGTCCTTGAATATAAGACGAGGGGTCAGAGCATTTGCTCTGAAAAAAAACCTTGTCTTATATTCGAGCAAATAAGGTACATATTAGCCGAAGGCTTCCCGCTATACATCCGAGTCCTCTCCATAGAGATCTATGGAGAGGACCAAGGCTTCCATTTTAGCAACTCCAGAGGAATGATAATAATGGCCGAATTTCGTCAAAAAGAACATATACCCAAAATGTAGGTAGGACGAACCCATTTTTTTCGGCGGAAGGTTTTTGGACGAACCAAAATTTTCACTACTTGAGAACAATCTTAACTCTAGGGAGGCAATAGCATGGTAATTATTGAAGAAAAGGTTGCTAAGACCAATATACTTACATCATCATTGCATGTGAAAGTTGAAAGCTCTATACCTAGCGTCAGCAACCTGCTGTGGCTTCTCCTGATAAAACCTGATGTAAATTAATACAAATATTTTTTTTATTTAAAGGACAACTGTAGCAAATGAAGTTCTGTTTAGGTATGTAGGTATTTTATATAGAAATGCTTTAATTACTAAGCCATCTTTACTCCATATAGCTCTACCAGGAGGCAACTAGAATGTAAGCGCTGAAGCAACATGCAAGAAGAGGCTAGGTATAGTAGAAAAAGTATACTGCGCTTTAATGAGAGAATGGAAAAGCTGCACATTATTAAAATATGGTTCCCAGTCCACCTTTAAAGGGACTGTATCACCTGAAAAAAAAATATTGTAAATGATCTATACATTGTATTAGCAAAACTACAAGCAAATGACTAAATAAGGAGAAACATGTGTTTTCAATGTGCCTGTGGAGTCTCCTGCTTATGACATCACCTGTGGCACCGTATCCAAATTACACATTTCCAACTTTGTTTAGAATGTTTGGTCAGATCTTTGTTCATCTGAACCGCGGTGAGTGAAGATCTGACCCAAGATTCTAAACAAGATGTCTGCTCCCTGAGATAACCACATAGTAAAGAAGGCTCAATAAGGGGCTTAATTTGTATGCTTTGATTCAAGAATTTCTTTATAAATCATCTACACTTGATACAATCTTTCAATGAAACATAATGCAATGTTTTGCTACAGGTAAAATATGACAACTCTTTTCCTTTTAGAGTCTTTTAATAACGACATAGAATTGTACTGGGTTACAAAATTAATATGCAGGTTCTTGCATAAGCACATTAAATAATGGTCTGGTCCCTTTAAGCTGACATTCTTATCTTCATGCCTTGAGTTTTAGCCTAAGTCAGCACTCAAAGCCAAAAAAGGAGTTTTACTACACGATCCACCTTTTGCAAACATTTTTTTGTATAAGCCAGGGTCAGGATGGAGTTACTCCCTAGTAAAAGGGACATTTGCCAAGTCTCTGTCTAACTACAACAAGCTTGCGTGGTAATGACACATCAATACGGCCTTCGACTCAATGGGAAACAGAAAAGGCATTTTACACATGTGTATTGTACTTTCTCTCTCCTACAATATGCGCTCATACAAATATTTAAAGGGACAGTATCATCCCAACATTGTTTTTACTGGGCATGTAGAAAATAAAAAATTATAGAAAATGATCTATAAATTGTATTAGCAAAACTGCAAACAAAAGTCTAAATTAGGAGAAACGTGTTTTAAATGTGTCTGTGGAGTCTCCAGCTTATGACATCACCTGTGGCCTGATATGCAAATTATACATTTCCCATTGAAAAGCAGTTAATTTGCATACCGTGCCACAGGTGATGTCATAAGCTGGAGACTCCACAGACACGTTTAAAACACGTTTCTCCTAATTTAGGCATTTGTTTGCAGTTTTGCTAACACAGTATGTAGACCTCTTTTCAATCATTTTGTATTGTCGACATTCTAAGAATAACCAAGGTTTAGGTGATACAGTGCTTTTAAAGATCCAATGAAAGGATATAAAAAAAAATGATTTTGTGACCCATGGTGCCATTTCATCAGCCCCCCTGTTATCACCAGAGATAGACACAAGTAGACAGGCAAGAGAGATCTGTGAGCAAGGATTGCATTATGCACCTGCCCCCCACCTTTATTGAGGGGGGGGGGTCCCAAGATGGAATGATCATTTAATATGATGTATTGGGGGCAACGGCAGCCCCAGATCCCACAGGGTGGATATTTATATATTTAATATGGGGCCACTGGCAGCCCAAGACCCCAAGGGGGATTTTTTATTTATTTAATATAGGATCTGGACCCAGTGGCAGCCCCAGGCACCAACAGGGGTCATTTTATTTTATATCATGTGGGTCCGGATGCAGATGATCCTCCGGACCCTGGTGGGGTCATGTTTTAGTATGGAGGCCGGGGCAAGTAGCCCTGGCCCTCTACCTATTTTGGGGGACTGGGAGGCATTTTGATGGCTCCCAGTCCTGTTTTTTTTATAAGGAGGGGGTCAGGGTTCCTTCGCTGGCCCCCATGTACATTTTAGGGGCTGGGATTGTTATTATTTTTTATTATTTTATTTTGTCATTTTTCTTTCATTGGAGCATACTGTGTAGAACCTTATATGTAAGGTTAATCGATGTATGATTGTCACAGCAGGCCTACTCTAGATATCCTGCCTAGAGGAAGCCTGATTGTGTCAGGCGAAACGCGTTGCTGATACTAAGCACATGGATTGAAATTTTGCCAACTTGAAATCATCACTGCTTTGATCCTGTACTTATTTCCACTAAGCCCAATGTAAGATACCTACTACATTAAGTGTTTATATTGTTTTCTAAAATGATTGCACATCGTATTTAGAGGTATATTTGGAGTTCTGGCACCCCACAGATTGCCAGTAGTGTAAAATCTGTCCATCTTTGTACACAAGGATTTTAACTTCTGCAGGGCTTTGGGACACAATTTGGGCTTATTTGTTAAAAAATATACTATGCCATTGTGATCTCTGTTTTCTTCTCTACATGTTAACCCCCAAAATTGTTACCGGTGGAGCATGTGAATGGGAATCATGTTGGCCTAACAAGTATTCTCTCTACATTAGAGATCTCTTTTTTTTTCTTATCTCACATACGGGGTGTACAAAGTAGGTCTACTGCACTGATTATCTCAGGAGTGTGGATTTACATTAAAGCCTTCAACATTTGGTTTGTTGGTGTCTTTGGTCAATATTTCCTGTCTTTTGAACACTATACCCAAACAGGTTGCTAAAAAGAGTTACGAGAAGATATCTGGTCGTCCCATTCCTCAATCCAAAGTTTGCCAATGCCCAGTCAGGTAAATAAGTCATGGTGATACAGGCATTACATCAGCAATGATATTACATCAGCAATGATATAACATCAGCAATGATATTACATCAGCAATGATATTAGATCAGCAATGATGAATAGTGACATCATTCTGAATCTCTACGCAGGCATGTGATCAGCCGCCAGGAACTAAACTCCACCCAGGCAATATGTTCCTGTATGGGGTCATTTTATAAAGAATTCCATCACACATACACAGTGCACTATACGATTGTGGGAACATTTGTAAATAAATGTTTTGGATTATTGTTAAGTTATTGGTACGACTGAAGCCCGTGGAGCAGATCTACTCACACTCCCACAATTCACAGTGCTGATTGCTTTCCAAAACTGGCTTCCTCGCAATTACTATACAATTATATAAAAGGTTTAATTTTAAAATGTTGTTTTTGTTTTAAGATGATTATGATAAAAGGGTCTTTTTCATCTCTGTTATTGTATCTCTGATCCCAAACATGTCAGATCAAAATCTGAGCAGTCAATTAAAATAAAAAAAAATAGATAAAAAATCCTGTACTGCAGCATTGGTGTGATGCCAGCGTTTGCATACATCGCCCCCTTGTGGCTGCCAATGATATGGATCTGTTTAAAGTTTAGGTAACTGTTGGATTGGATTAAAAAAAAATGCACTTTCCAGAATTCTGGTGGAAAGTTCTAAATGTTGGAGCGATCATCATGGAAACTAATGGAATGTTCCAGCAGATTTTTCATCATTTAAAACTGTAAGATGCTTTTAAGATAGATAGCAAATTTGGTGGGAATGGAGGAGCAACACCAGGGCCAGAACATTAGGTGGGAGTAGCAGTTGAAATGCTAGTGGGAGATCCATGGTCCTTAATAGCTAGGGTTGCCACCTGGCCTGCATTTTACCGGCAGGCCAGTAAAAAATTGGCATCAGGCCAATGTTAAGTCTATGGAGACAATACCAAGGCCGGTATTTTTCTGAAGAAAAGGTGGCAACCCTATTAATAGCATACCTGCCAAGTGTCACTATTCAAGAGGGACAGTCCCTGTTCTGAACCCAAGTCCCTCTGTGTCTCTTCTGTTTTCCCTGTTTGTAAAATACTTTATTTGTATTCTAAATGGCTTACCAAACTACATTAATTGCCATGAGCTGGGGTGTAAATTGCTTTAAATGTCCCAGTAATGCCCCGCCCACAGCCACACCCACAAAAACCTATCTGAAATGTAGGATAATGTGTAACAGTATTGTTCTACGTTGAGACACAATGATTAACTCTCAAACTCCTAATTAATTAGAATGTCAATGCATCAACCAACAGAACCATGCTAGAACCACATGTCAATAAAGGGGGCTACCATACTCTTAAGGGGCTATTCACTAAAAGGTGAGTTGAGACGAATAGCAGGTAAGGTCAGGTGAGATAAACATTTAATCTCACCAATTAAGAAACATAGAAACATAGAATGTGTCGGCAGATAAGAACCATTCAGCCCATCTAGTCTGCCCAATGTTCTAAATACTTTTTTTTTAAATCTTTATTTTTGAGATTTTTCTCTTTTTTACATAATAAAACGTAATTGAACATCATTAAATCATGAAGTATAATGACAGTGTGATCCATGACAGATAATTATAGAATAAATGATAATTTGGTGATATCTTCCTTTTGTGCAATCTATACTGTTCAATATTTTTTGTTACACTCAATAACTAATAAACTTTCAAACTCCGAAAAATTTTAAACATAAAAATAGGGTCATGGGTGATTACCGTGTCGGGTTCTGCCCAAGATACTTTGGTGTCCTCTTGGTGTGTCATTCCGACTATTCGACATGCCAGGGTTTTTATCGGTCCTTTATGTGATAATATGGGCAGATATTTTAGGGAAGCAAAGGGGCATACAGAAGGGAGAGGAGAAGGAAAAGAAAAGGAAGAGAGGGAGAGAGAAGAAGAAAAAAAAAAAAAACCTCTATTGGTTTGACTTCCTCTGGGTCCGTCGCCTCCTCCAAGGACTCATCTCCCCTGCCATAGCTGTCTGGGAATCAGTTTGGGAAACATTCTCTCCATGGACCCCATGTCTTATGAAAAGACTTTGAGGACTCGTGGAGCAGGGATGTCAGGTAGTCCATGTTTACTACCTCTTCCACCATTGTTTTGATTTTGGAAATGGAAGGCATGGTAGGATGATTCCACTCCTGGGCCAACGCTCTTCTGGTTGCTAATGCGATCCGAGCTATAAGGTGATTTTCACTTCTCGTACAGGTTTCGTGAGGTCTAGATAGAAGGTAGGTTTCTGGATCATTGGGGGCTGGTTTTTGCAAAACTTTGGATATGAGTTGTTGGATTTGTGACCAGAGTTGTTTGATCTGTGGGCATTCCCACCACATGTGATAATAAGTACCCCTATGCCCGCATCCTCTCCAGCACCCGGGGGAGGGGACCGCCCCCATCTCTGCTAGTCTCGAGGGAGTCAAGTACCACCTCAGTAATGTTTTGTAAGCCTGCTCTTTGTGTTGGACACAGGTTGAGATTTGACTTGTAGAGTTCTAGATTTCTCTCCAATCTTCACTCTCTAATGGGTGTCCTAGATCTTTCTCCCAGGCTTTGACATAAGTTAGTGTGACCTCAGTTTGTGGGAAGTTTAGAGTGGCGTATAGCTGTGAAATTAAACCGATCTTTCTAGGATTGTTTGTACATGTTTTCTCGAACCAGGTCGGGCTTGTGGAGGCTGCCTTCCTGGTCTGAGTTTGAGCTGAAAAGTCTCTGAGTTGGTTCTAAATACTTTTATTAGTCCCCAGTTCCCTATCTTATATCTAGGATAGCCTTGTGCCTATCCCACGCATGCTTAAACTCCTTCACTGTGTTTACCTCTACCACTACCGCTGGAAGGCTATTCCATACATCCACTACCCTCTCAGTAAAGTAATACTTCCTGATATTACTTTTAAATCGTTGCCCCTCTAATTTAAGACCTTGTCCTCTAGTTGTGGTAGTTTTTCTTCTTTTAAATATACTCTCTTCCTTTACTGTGTTGATTCCCTTTATGTATGTAAATGTCTCTATCATATCCCCCCCCCCTGTTACGTCTTTCCTCCAAGCTATTTAGCTATAAGAAATGCTCATCTCACCTCAACTCACCTTTTAGTGAATAGCCCCATTTATGCCTATAATCCAACAAATCCAGTATTTTAAGTGACTATATGAATACTTGTGTTTGTTTATACTGGTTCAGTTTCACGATGTGTATGTTATCAGTGACCAGAAAAAAAAACATTTGTATATGAAATGTGTAGAAAAGAAAATACACAAGAGAAATAAAACTCTATTCCAATAATAATTTATTATGTAATAAGTACAAATGACTCATGTCTAAAAAGATTGTAATAATAAATGTATTATACTAGAGTTCATTACAATTTGACATACATCGTGATCATTTCAGCTTTCATGTTGTAACAACAAATACAGTGAAAAGTAATAGCACTTCAGTAAACTGACAGATTTGTGAGAACTCTCCCGATTGCTGAAAGTTGGGGGTTACAAAGTATTTGGTTGGACCAGAAGAATGAGAAAATATTAAGACTTTTATTCATGACAGAATTGCAAGAAATTGAGGATCCCATTCGTGGTCATATCAAAGGAGCTCAAAGAGACTTCACTCTGGGGTTTTACTCCAGTGGCAGATCTGCTTATACCATTTTATATCTTAATATGTACTTTATATAATCAAGTATGCAGCTATTTTGAAAGGGGCCAATGCAATAACAAATTTGTCCTGTAGTATAACACTTTAACTTGTTCTTCTCCTCTGTATATATGTATTGCCTGTAGTATTACACTATATCTTGGTCTTCTCCTCTGTATATATGTATTGTCTGCAGTATTACACTATATCTTGGTCTTCTCCTGTGTATATATGTATTGTCTGTAGTATTACACTATATCTTGGTCTTCTCCTGTGTATATATGTATTGTCTGCAGTATTACACTATATCTTGGTCTTCTCCTGTGTATATATGTATTGTCTGTAGTATTACACTATATCTTGGTCTTCTCCTGTGTATATACGTATTGTCTGCAGTATTACACTATAATTTGGTCTTCTCCTGTGTATATATGTATTGTCTTCTCCTGTGTATATATGTATTGTCTGTAGTATTACACTATATCTTGGTCTTCTCCTCTGTATTTATGTATTGTCTGCAGTATTACACTATATCTTGGTCTTCTCCTCTGTATATGTTTGTGATGCGTCAGGCATATCAGTGTCTGATAAATGCAACACGAGTTTGTGTCCTGTGGCCATATTTTTTTTTGTTATTTCTATATTTACACATTTTTTTCCCCATTGTTTTTTCTCATGATTTTTTGGAGCATTCATCGATACGCCACAACAGAGATAAGTAAATAATGTATTTAATTTAACCCACCATTTGTTAAATCCTTTCCAGTGTTTTTTCCCCCCTAAAGGTTAACAAATCATGGGAGGAGTAGAATCAAATAATAAGGTTACACATGACAGTTCATGTTGTATAACGAGCAGCATTTTTTTTACATTAAAAATGGGGGAGAAAAAAATCTATCAGGCACAGCTCAGAAGATAAACATTGAATGATGGGCATGTTTGGCAGACATTTTATAAGGTAGAGTGTATATGATTATCAATGAACATATAGAATAACCCAAGGCCAGTCTAATTTCCAATGACCTCACTCATTTCTGGGGCCATTGTTCGTGAGATGTCTGCTTTTGATTAAGATAGGATGATCCAACATACCTGCTTTATAGGCAGACATTGTAAATATCCCATCAGGTGGGATTTCCCATGAACCAGTGGTATATATGCCCCTGTCATAATAGTGTCTCACTGTTTACATAAAGAAATTCTCACTTTTAAGATCGGACATTTCTAGCATGAATGGTATTTGGCCCATCTCTGACCTTCTTGTATTGTTTAAAGACTGAGTGCTTCTCTACGATCCTTTATGTAAGATGTAAACCTTGCATGGATATCACAAATTCTTTTTACAGATTTTTTTTATTAGCTATCAACCTCCTGGATCTGTAAATTAAAAGACTCAAATATCTGAGAGTGTTCCTGTAGACTTTAGGAGCCAGACAGACCAATTTAGGAGCTAGCTTGGATATATTTTAGGGGCCATGTAAAACAATCAAAAAAAAAGTTTGGGATCAAAAGCTGGAATGATAGATAGAAGGGTTGAACTTGATGGACTTGTGTCTTTTTTTCAATCTAAATTACTATGTTAATATGTTAAGAGCCAGCCGTAGCGGAATCTATGAGTTAAAAGGAAAAAAAAAATCTCCAGCTGTAAATTCCTTTATTTTTAAGATGGGGGGAAAAAAACAGAATAAGAGACTGAGTCAAAGACCATCATGATTCTTCTGGTTTCTCCCCCTTGGTAGGAGCAGAAGTCACTTTGGAAGCTGGAGCAGTGACAACAAAGGCTGATGGATCTGCCAGGAATTCATTAACCTTGTCTACCAATGTGAAACTATGATCTGTTTGCACTGCAACAGCAAGAACTTGCCTGTATCCATTGATGACTGAGTGGGATATCCGATCTAAAGACAGACCCTAGCCACATCCTCTAGGAAGCTGCTATGCAGGGTCTGTGAAGTCCAGAACCTCTGGATTATATAATCTGATCAGCCATAGCATTATGACCATTGGCTTTTTATTGTGTAGGTCCCCTTTTTATGCCAAAGGCATGGACCCCACTAGACCTCTGAAGGTGTGCTGTGGTATCTGGCACCAAGACATTAGTAGCAGATCCTTTAAGTCCTGTAAGTTGTGAGGTGGGGCCTCCATGGATCGGACTTGTTTGTCCAGCTCATCCCACAGATGCTCGATTGGATTGAGATCTGGGGAATTTGGAGGCCAAGTCAACACCTTGAACTCTTTGTATTCCTCCGACCATTCCTGAACCATTTTGGCAGGGCACGTTATCCTACTGAAAGAGGCCAATGGCATCAGGGAAAACAGTTGTACATCTTCTGCAACAATTATTAGCTTGGTGGTACCTGTCAAAGTAACATCCACATGAATGGCAGGACCCGAGGTTTCCCAGCAGAACATTGCCCAAAGCATCACACCGCCTCCGCCGGGCCTGCTACCCGTCTGTGGTCATAATGTTATGGCTGAGATTAAACCAAAGGAGAAGGCAGAAAAGTTAATCAGGTTCAGAGGGAGAGCTACGCTGGCACCTCCTTTGTCTCCCGTTTTAATAAGTTGCACGTCAATAATTAATTGATGCCTCTGAAGATTTCTGTGGTGATTCTCAAAGCCTGGCAGAAAGAGGTCTTCTCAGGGCCCAAGCCAGTGTTCTGTGCATGCACAGTGACATCACATAGAAACATAGAATGTGTCGGCAGATAAGAACCATTCGGTCCATCTAGTCTGCCCAATTTTTTTGAGTACTTTTATTAGTCCCCAGTTCCCGGTCTTATATCTAGGATAGCCTTGTGTCTATCCCACGCATGCTTAAACTCCTTCACTGTGTTTACCTCTACCACTTCTGCTGGAAGGCTATTCCATACATCCACTACCCTCTCAGTAAAGTAATACTTCCTGATATTACTTTTAAATCGTTGCCCCTCTAATTTAAGACTATGTCCTCTAGTTGTGAGGCAGGCACCTTGCTAGCCAGCAACATATATTCTGCAAGACCCTCCTTGGTAAAAAAACAAAGAACACGTTCCCCTTGATGTGAGGAAGCAGCATAGTTATTCTCCAGGTGTCTATGGATAGCTTTGCACATCATGGCATACCCAGTAGAGACCGGAGATTATCTAAACACAAGGTCTCCAGGACTTAACATTTCAGAAAAATGTATGTTAAATGTGTCTAGTGTAACACAGCACCTGTGGGGTTGATATAAAAATTATTTTTCAATGCGATGTCATAAACAGGAGAGAGAAGAGGAACATATATTTTAAATAATATATGCATTGCTTGATATTCTGCTAAAACAGTGTATAGATTAATGTTTTTAAATCTCTGCATTTTTAATTTAAAACAAGATTTTTAAAAAGTAACATTGTTTCTTTGAGGTAAAAATAATGAAGGAAATATAAACTAGATCATAGTGAAACTAGCCATTTAACATTTATTTTTTTTAAAGGAGCTTTAGAGTTTTTTTAGAGTCCTTAAACTGCAGGGTGTGCTCTTAATCAGACGCTGGGGCGCATGCTTCTCACACACCTTGAGGCAAGCTCGAACACATAAAGCCCATCATGAAAGGAAGGGCCATACCAAATGGAGAGGGTGTTTGCTAGAGAGCGCATTGCATGTCTAAACTGATTTTTCTGTAAGCAGGATAATTATGCTGGCACAGGGACGTGGAAAAGGCACTTTTGTTGTTTTTTTTTTTTTACATCACCTTAGGACACAAGATGCAAATGAATCACTACAATGGAGAATAATAATTTGCATACAGTGCCACATGTAAAATGTTGTAATGGGACAGCACAGACATTTAAAAACACATTTTTTTCTTAATTTCTGCACTTGCTTTTTCAATGCCGATAAAAAAAAAAAAAAAAAAAAAAAAAAAAATCTTTTTAACTCCTTACTGTGCAAAAAAAAAAAATCAATAAATAAAAGTTTGTGAAGGTACATAGAATATCTTTAAAAATGGTCCACCCTGTTGGTGTTTACCCCTGTGTACAGGTGACAGAGTCCCTAAGAGAGAATGAGTGTGAGTGTACCCAACATTCAAAGACAAGGGATGTAAGGGATACAAAAAAAAAAAAAAAAAAACAGCAGTATTTAATCTTCAAATTGTGCCGGCCAAATTGCATGAATTAAAAACTATTTGGAGATATGTTGATTTACAATGAAATTAGACATAAAAAACAGGAATCTGGCCAATTCAAAGTGCCTGACAGATATCCTCACTCCTTTTACAAACAGTGTTAAAATGTCAGGGTCGGGGGGCATGACTGGGTCTGAAGAAATATTACATTCTCTTTATAATGTTTGTATAGTATAAAAGTGTACAAGATCAGGAAACTGGACTGCTCCAAAGTCTATGCAATATTCCTGCCAGCCAAAGGGCTGGTAAATTCAGACAGACCAGTTGTACAGTACAATAAAGTGCAAGGTAGGTGGGTTGCAGTTTATATGTATAAAAAAGGAGTTAATGCTGCTCGCCTTCAAAAAAGAGCAGGTGTTAAAACAAAAATAAAAACCTAAGAACAATATACTGTCCTCTAGTCCAATCATTTCCAACTTTCTACAGTCCCCTCGCGAAATCCGAAGAAGAACGCGTTGGGTCACAGAATCCCAAGCAAACGTTATTCTCTGTCTACAAAGCGCACGTTGATCTTTCCTCCTGGGCAGAGCAATCCATGAGTTTTCGGAGAAATGGTTTGTGTTTTGGGAGAAATCTTGAATTCGAATTTTTGAAGAAGCTGTAGAGACAAAGTGGGGAAAAAAAATAAAATAGAATATTGAGGAGCATCTACTAAAAAAAAAAAAAACGCACAATATATATTTTACGTGCATAACTATTTTTGCACTTTGCTCCTTTTGCAATGTACTAAACATTTAACACTCAAATAGTAAATACGAGCAAATTATGAATAAAAATGGGCATATTTGCAAATTAAAAAAAAAAAAGCATGTTTGAGATAGTTTTTTTTTTTTAGGAATAGCTAAAAGTTGGTGCAAAAATAAAAATTATTTTTCACCGAAAATTCACAAAAAAAAAAAGTCTTTAGCATGCGCAAATATAATCACACACTACATAAATCGTGGGGGGAGCGCCAAACTGGTAAAAAAAATTGGCAAATTGCTCCCTACTCGTGTTTTACCTAATTTTCCCCCCACTGCACTTGTTTAGTACATGGCCCCCATTGGGAGCAGCATAAACAGCCAACATTGGCTATATAAGACGATGTAGAAAAGCCAGTCTATACCCAGTAATCAGGGATAGCTCCCAACCAATGCTGATATGTATTGGTTATGGCCTAACGTTTAGCAAGTCTCCAGACTATGAATACACACCCACGTATGTAAAAGAACATTAGTTTATCAGTATGCCGCCTTTATAGCCATGGGCTGGCTGAGCCTCACCGGTTTCGTAGCCAAGCAGTTTGGCTACCTTTTCACTATATATACCTGGATTAGCGCAAGATGGAGTTCCAGTTCGGCAATTCTTCTTCCAATACAACTGCGTATTCCGTAGCCAAACGGGATGGAGCCAAAGTTGTCCACGCGATCTAACTTTCCCTGGCGCAGCCAGCGCTCCAGATTGAAGTCATCTGAACTACGAAAATAGTCTTCCTCGTAAGAAGTAGAGTAATGGCATAGAGCCAGCTGGGTCTGGAATATCCACAAGCAAAGCATTGGGAATGAAGAACTACAGATACAGTTATATAGCAGTCTATGAGGTCAACGTTCTAAAATGGAGCATTCACCATGGAAGCCATAGACATGTTCTTGCTGATTGATTATCCCACTTCACCCACCAGCAATTGATCTTTACACATAATCTCCCAAAATCAGGATGAATACTGAAAGGCTCAGTAAATTCCAATAATCCTTCAAATGTAAGGGAGTTCCAGACCAGACGTTTACCAACCATAGCTTTTCTTGATCATGGGATGGTAAAATGAACAAACATGTTGGGAATGAAAAGGGTTCCCCGAGGTGCTTTATTTGTATCATTTCATTAAATAATTATTTCTATTTAGAACACCTGCAATCTTTCAGTTTAACCCCTTCATGCCCAACGGTGGCGGTTGTCCTTGGGAAACCCAAAAAAAAAAAAAAGGGTGATCTGGAGGCAAAAAAGCTGCAGAGATGAGATCAGGGTCTTTCCAGACCTTGTGGCACCCGGGCCAAATATTGCTATACCCGATAGCTCAGTTATGGCGCTCACTCTGAGCACTGGTTACGTTTAGCCTGTCAGATGGAGAGCACTCCAAGGAGGCTGATCAGAGGCCATACTATGCCAGTCTCAGGGTGGGGCATGTATTTTAGGAATAGGATGTCCACCTGCACAAACCAAAGTCAATTTGCTGGACTACATTTGTCCTTTAAAATGTGCACAATATTTGCAAGCTCCTCCCCTTTTAGAATGCGGCGGCTGTACGGGATCGGTGACCAGACGGACAAAAAAAAAAATGAAGCGAGAAAAGAAAATGGAAATCAATTTCGAAGCATATACAAAGACTTTTGGTGATCTCCATAACTGTGAACAGAATGCAGCATATTTCCAAAGCTGTAATACATATAATATACATATTTTTTGTAATTGTTGTTTTTTTTTTATTGAAAAAGCAACAAATCCAAACAAGTCCAAATCATACTCACTCCTTTGGGAATTAGATAGCCACCTAAAATCAGGTCATCTTGGGTGACCCTTCCATTTCCAGGCAATACTGGAAATAACCTACAGATAAAACCAAAAGTAATCATGTAAAAAACGTCTGATAAAGCTGTCTGTTTGCATAGTTAGCATTTAAATCAGGTACTTTCTTACTGCTACGTCTTCTGATCCAGTAAGTCAGCTTTTTATATCAGACGGGGATTGTCATTTTATAGTCTTAACCAGGATTTGAATTTTTTCTGTATTTTTTTTGGCTTACGAAACTAAGGAAACCAGTAGGTAAGTATCTTTCAGTTTGAATGTGCTGGTTCCACCCACTGGTGTATCTTGGTTTTGTGCTGCCCTAGGCAGACCCCCCCCCCCCCCCCCCGCGTTGCACACCTACGACATGCCCCATCACCCATGTTGCACACTCATGACATTCCCCATCACCCACATTGCACACACACACACTAAATGCCCCATCACCCTCATTTCATACCCCACCACGTCCATTACATGCCCCCATCACCTAACTGGAAGGAGCTAAAGCTTGCTGAACGGTGGGGGAGCGAAAATGTTTCAAGCACCAGAAGTGTGCTTTAACACCCTCTGGCAAAGTGCCGCCCTCTGGCAAAGTGCCGCCCTAGGCGAGTGCCTTGTGGAAGATACACTACTGGTTCCACCTGCGCCCCGTCCCTCCCCCCCCAAATCAGGTTATTTCTGCCACTCATGTAAACCACTCAGCAAAAATGGAGAGCTTTTTGAAGCTGTAAAAAGAGGCAAACCCTGTAACCTTCCCATAAATAGCTGAATTTATGTTAAAAATGTGTCAAAATAGTATCTTTTATTATATTGTCTCCAAAGCTTCAGATTACCGGATATATGGTTCAAGTAGTACGAAGGACGGATCTTCTTTTTAAAAAGACAGACAAACCTGTCACCCCAAACAACTTTTAAAAATGGATCAGATTCAGCACCAGTGACAAGCCGCTGCTTTCTCAATTGGCAGACCCAGACTAGGGCTGAATAGATTTTATATGGTGCCCGATCTGTACAACTTTCAGAATGCAGAAGTCACCTTATCCTCACCTCAGTGTTTCCTTTACAGCAGCCCTGACTAATGGAATTTTTGGTACATCTTCTGCCACGGGAATCACATCCTTCCCCAGGTTCTGGACAATCTCGTAGTATACACTCTGTTGAACTGTGGGATTTTGAGCCAGCAGGTAGGTAGCCCAGGAGAGAGTAAAGGAAGTCTGGGAAAAACAAGCACAGCTTTGAGACACAGCCAATGACTTGTGATAGAAACATTTCTCATTTTGCCAATGATTAAGGAAAAAAAAGAAATACGGGGTCTAAGATGACGTGCAGTGAGATGGTGAGAGGTAGCAGTCACTGACCAGAGTCAGTTTATTGGCATTATAAGAGTACCGGATCACTTTTTTCCCCTTAAATTAAAATACATTTATGACAAGCCCTTGCAACATATTTGTGTGCAAAGAAATAAACATTACATAAAATTTTTTAAAAAAAAAAAAGAGTCACACTTCCTCCTGTGGGAAGCCTATAGAAATCACCCAAAAAACGTATTTAACCTGCAGAGCAAAAAACTTATAAACACAAGTACAGGTCACCATAGAGGAAAAGGAATTGACATCACATGGTGAGATTTAAGTTTGTCCTATTTTGTACTGTAAAACCTTTATCATTTTAAGGGAATTTAATATCTACGCTGCACAAGAGTAATTTTGCGTAGAATGTTACTCAAGCAAATATGGCCATTTCGAATATTGTTTCACAGAACCAATAAGCCCCGTCCCATCCTTAAAAAAAAAAATTCTGCAGATTACCGTGTCCACGCCAGCTAAAAGCATTTCTGTCATGTTGGCGTAGAGTTCCTCCAGAGACAACTCTTTACTGATGAGAAGAGACGTGAGAAGCCCACCTTGCACCTCTTCCCCCGCATCCAGAGAGGATTCGATCTTCCTTAATCTGTTATCCACTTGTATCTGGCCTGGAAAAAGAACAAGAATAAATACAAAGATGTATCGCCGTCAGTAGTGCCGATCATCTACGGACAGAAATCTGCAGTTCTGTGCCATACCAAGCTTTATCAGTGTTTTGCTTCATAGGACAGAGATTTGGACTTCGACAAACAATGACCAAAACTAAACCGGTTTTTCTGAAGAGCTTGGTCAAAATGGTGTGGGGGTGTAAAGTCTACCGGAGGGTGGATCCGGTGACTGTGCACCAATTCAAAAAGTAGTGAGTGTTATTCCACGTGGTAATATTCCATGGATACTTCTCAAAAAAATATACCCCAGCGAATACTTTTATTTATTACTTATTAGCCTTTAATGGTGACCTTAAAGGAATGA